>KZ805357.1:0-28871 GCA_003073855.1 Periconia macrospinosa
CATTTACGTTGGTGTTCGTGGCGAATATCCCTTTCATCCGATTCGTCACTAATAGGCGGTCCGTGTACGGCAGATGTTAGCGACGGAGGGGATAGGCAATGTCGTGTGTTTTAGCCGCAACCCAGGTTGACTAGCTGAACCGCAGTTACCATTTTCAGAATATGGACAACTGCTTTATAACCATTGATTTTTTTATTCATGGAAGAGCTCGTGGTTAGACATCTAAGACAGTATTGCAGACTGTAGCCAAGACGGGGCGGGATGACCTTAATTATTGGCACTGGAAACCTCGTAACGTGACTGGATACCTTGCTTCGGAAGAGCACTGACTTCAGCAGTCTAACCAAATCGGAAACATTTGGAATTGATTGTCAATAACGGGATCGTTCTGGTTTCAGATCTCTAGTGGACATTAGGGATTGTGAATGCTTGTGTGGAAATGGGCTTCGGAGAAAACATTGAAAGTTGCTATGCCGGCATTTGATTCGAGTTTGATCGAAAACAAGGAGGGATCTCTTTGGGACTAGGAATAGAGAAAAACAAAACCCTGACAACTAAAATATAGTCATGGCGGCATAGCTACACGACGGTTGCTGTGAAGGATGATACCAGGCACAGTTTATGTAACTAGGTACATAGGTATGCCGCGACACGTGCATGCGCAAACCCTCCATCAAGGTACTTTCAGTTCTCAAACCCATATCCAGAGTACTTATGCAAAAGTATAACGTCGCCTACGTGTATGTGTATGTAGGTATGAAGCAGGAGACAGACTGGTTTCACATGAGCAGTGGTTATTAACATTTGAATGTTCTAGATCAATCCAAACCAATGTCAACTTGTTGCAACTTGTCCCCTGAGACGTGGGCCATTGGCAGGCTGGCCATTGGCTGACAGCTTCTGGACACAATCTGCAGAATGAGTTGTTAACGCTGACGCGTGGCCATGGGCGACGAATGGGGAGCGAAACGGGGAGCGAAATGGGGGGAAATGGGGTGACATGGAGGAGGAGTGGGTCGAGGATGCATCGCGTCATGATGACTTGATGTCAAAGTTCGTGATTTTATGACATAATTGCAGGAGCAACAGCCACAACACATGATTGATGTGTGTGGCGTTGGGGGCTAGGCTAACCGGCACAGAGTGGGGACGATCGCTTGCTCACGATCCGCTTTGCCCGTCTTTGCTGGCCAAGCAATATTGGTTCCATGGTGCCATGTACACACTGTATATAACTAATGCCGATAGACAATGGGGTGGAAATGACAATGCCGTCGGTGGCGGTGAAAGGGATGGATAGCTCCGTGCATTGTGCATTGTGCAGCAGGTAAGGTTAACAGGCAGGGCTCGCGGCATGGGAATCTGGAGGTGGCTCAAAGCAAAAGTGTCGAATTCTGCTTCCAGAGTGCCATTGGCGATGACGATGGCGCAGACTGGGGTACAAGGGCAGGGGGAAATACGGCTACGGCCCCTAATCCTGGGCGGCGATCGGATCCGAGCTGATCTGCCCCCAAAACTCTCAACCTCGTCATATCTATCTACCTACTGTACCTACTGTATGTACTTTTGTACATATCCAGGCCGTGTTTGGCAAGCTGTCCAGCACGTACCTCATCCCCATCTTGTCATGTAGTTAGTTAGCCGCGCCCTCTTCGCCGCAACAGTGAATGAGGCATGTATGGCACATTGCGGTGCCGTGGGCAAACGCTTTGTTCGGAACGCGGCTCGATGCGCTACTCGAGGTACCAACCAAGCAGCAGGGTGATTGGCACGTCGCGTCGACGAATCTCAGTGTCCCGCCTGTTTTCGTTTTCCGCTTGTTTGGCTGTTTTTTGAGTGTCGACGTCATGACGTAACGTGCCTTCCCCCTCTGTGTCCTACCACCACACATACAATAATAAAGCCTCGCTCCTCGCCCTCACTTTCGCCTCCCCTCTTCACACCACACCACCAAAGATACCCCAATCCATTCAACCAACCAACAACCACTCCTACCTAATACACCTACTTGTACCTTCTCCTGTTCTTTTGTTATTTGATACCCCTTCCAACCTTTCAATTCATTGCCTGCGCAACAACGTGTGACACAATGGCCGGCGACAAATCGGGCGTCAACGTCCCCATGAACCAGAAGCAAAAGGAGCAGGATGTGAACACCAAGCTCCAGCTCTTTGGCATCTACTCGGCTTTTGCCAATGGCAAAGTCCCCTCCAACCAGCAGATTGACATTGCTCTCAACTCCCTCTTGGCCTCAAAAGCCCTCAACTCACCCTCCAAGAAGCTGTCCGCCGAGGGTCAGTCTCTTGTTAACGACCTAAAGCTCGTCATCGAGCAAGCAAAAAACATTGTTCTCACCAAAAACGAGGGCAACCTCCTCCAGGACTTCATCTGGCAGACGGAGCAGGTGACTGCCGCTAATGCACAGATCCCTGGAGCACCAATCGACAAGGACACCGCCCGGCAACACGGCAACGAGGTTCTTCAAGGTTTCCGCACTCTTGGCACCCTCATCCTTTCAAACGGCCAGTTCAGGAAGTTGCTTTCGGACGCGACCATCTTGCTACGAGACATTGCCGGTGATGCCGCCCAGAATGCTGCAAACCGAGTCAACCCCAACGAGGATCAACTCAACCAGATCGACCGCCCCGCAGACGACAACACCTGGCACGACGTTCCCAATCTATCTGTGCAGAACGCGAGGAACCAGCTCAAGCAACGATCTCCATTTGGAAAAGATGACGCTAAAAAGACCGCGGGTGATGTTACCCAAGCTGCTCACCCTCAAGGCACCCGGGACCCCACTCAGGTCGCGGAACAAGGCGCACATGAAGCACAGACTGGCCAACCCACTGGACTCGATGCGAATGCAGGTGCCAACCAAGCTAAGCAGCAGTTGGAGGCAAACATCCCCGAGGAAGACAAGGAACGTGTTCGCAGCCAGCGTGCGCGCCTGAACAACTATCTCAAGGGAAAGATGCCCGAGGAGCGACGTGAACAAACCATCTGGCGGCTGAAGAAGATGATTGTTGAGATTCAGGGCCATCAGGATTACCAGGGTGCCGTCGAAACCCTTCTTCGTTTGGCCGAACAGTATGCTGGCCATGGCAAGACCATTGCAGCTTCAGGCAAAGAGAATGTGCAAGGTGCGCACAAGGATGATGCTCTTCAATTAGCCGAAGCTGACCTCAAGGTGCGTATTATCTAGGTGTATTGCGTGAGAATCCTCAAATACTGATGGACATTAAGACTCTGCTCGAGCGTTTTGCCAACAGCACCTCCTTCGACGATTTAATCGACTCCATCAACCAAATCTACAAGGATGCCGACCGTGACCCTGATTTGAAGAACTGGTTCAAGAACGTAGACAACTATATCCGCAAGTGCTTGCAGCAGCAAGGTTACATCCTAGAGGATCGTTCGAATGAAGAGTGGAACGCCCTCTACGACCAGGGTCATCAATTGCTCCGTGGTCGTTATCGTGCCCACACCGACCGCGTTGCCGATGAATTCAAATTCATTGGTCAGCAGTTTGATGCCGATCCTCAGAACAAGGCATTTGCCGACTCCCTCACCAAGCTGTTCAACGACTTGGGACACGACGAAAATGGCCAGACTGTCTTCAAGCCTCACCTAGTCAAGGATGTCACCGAGGTCATCATGCCCGCTATCTTCGAGAACATCCGCTACGTTCCCATCCCTCGCATCGAGTACAGCGACCCCATGGTTGACGCTGTGGTTGAGAACCTTGTCATCGAAGGTGACAATCTTGCACCTAATGCGATTGAATTCGGTTCGGACAACTACTGGCGCTGGGGACGCAAGCACATCTCTAGCAGGAACAAGAACAAGGTCATGCTCTCCGTTTCCGGCATCCAGATGGACATCAAAGATGTTTCCTACTACGTCAAGAGGAAGCAGGGCTTCCCTTCGGTCACCGATAAGGGTGTCATGGATGTTTTCATGGGAGGCTCCGGCTTCAGCTTCAAGGTTGAGATGGAAAACGCCGACAAGGGTGACAACATCCATTACTTCAAGATCAACAAGGTGTCGACTGATATCCAGAATCTCTCCATCAAGTTGAAGAAGAGCAACCACAAACTCCTATTCGGCCTGTTCAAGCCCCTCTTGCTCAAGGTCATGCGACCGGTCATCCAGCGTGTGTTGGAGAAGCAGATCAAGGACAATGTCAACCAACTTGATGCTCTTCTCTACGACATCAAGAAGGAGGCCGACAAGGCAGCGGAGAGCGCGAAGCGCAACCCTGATCCCCAGAACATCCAGAACATCTACCAACGCTATGCTTCTGCTGCTCAGCAACGCATTATGCAGGGCAAGCAAAAGGCTGCTCGTGTCCAGGAACGTGCCAAGGACACGCATGTCAATATGGCCGTCACCCAGCACGACAGTATGTTCAAGAACATTTCTCTGCCGGGCGGTATCAGCAGCAAGGCTACCGAATACAAGGATCTTGCTGCCAAGGGTGACAAGTGGGAGAGCCCGGTCTTTAACATTGGCTCTGCGAAGGAGTCCTCCAGCGTACCCAAGATTGCTCCTATTACCCGCAAGCCCCACGGCCGCCCTGAGGGTTACCACACTGATCCTCGTGCTGGAGCTGGAGCAGGCTATGGCCAAGGTCTTGCCAACCAGATGGATGGTGCCTTCAACCCTAACAGTGGTGCTGGTGCTCAAACCACTCTACCACTTCAGCAGGGTGGCCAAGGTCAGCAACAGTTCAACACTCAACTCGGTTTGGACAACGCTGTGCTCCGTGGTGATGTGTAAATGACAGGTCCAATCTGCTTCCTTTTGCATAATATGATCGCACGAATGGAGGACATGAGTCACGACTCTTTGCTTTCGATTTTTACACGAATGATACCACAGTTTGGTGCAAGGCGCCTTAGCATACGAATTGGAAAATATGTTTGTGTGCAGTTTTTGTTTAATCCATACGACATAATATAGTTCGGGCCCGTAATGAGGATGTTGGGCGAGGGAGAAAATACAAAATGTAATTGTACTCTTTTTCAGAAACAATTGCCGACCTGCATAAAAGACCCTTGTATCTCTACACATACACATTTAATTGGTTTCATGATTTTTTTTATCCTTATCTTAAGGGATAATTGCGAATATGTGTATCACGTATGTTTACTCACATCATGTTAAAAGGTGCATCTAGGAATGCAAGGGCAGCCATCAAGAACACTACACCACAACAAAATTGTTTGAAATATGCATTGACAGATTTTGGTTGAATGCAGCCTGGTTGATGGTGATCTTCTACGCTAGATGGAATAGACGTACATGTTAAATCCATTCAGAAAGGCGTTAATTCATTCAAGTACCATAGTGATGCTGTCGCTAAAAATGAGCAGGACAGTGAAGCATTCAGAAGAAGGAAGAATTGATTGGATTATTTTCCTAGTTAAAGCTGGGGATCTTTCATGTATAAGGGAAACTGATTCCCCTCTTGTTATGTGATGCCCTAGCCTTAGGTAGCTATATACAGCTATATTATTGCCTTTGTAAGGCTTCATGTAATCTTACAAAGCAGGGTAGGAGAGCTCTTCTCCTTTTGGTATTTTTAGCAAGAGTTGAACCCTGCATTGTTTAATGATTACTGCCGTACACAGCGACAGATGCAATATCTTTCCTGATAACACGTAGTTACGCAATTTATTATTCTGATGAAGGAAAATAGTAGGTAGTTACGAAAAAGCGCACGCAAACAACTGCTCGGTCTGACATAACTACTTGGTCGGCTTAGCGCTCACGGAGATGTCACTGTGCCGCACCGGACGCGGTCGGACGTGTGTTTCGTCCGCTTAGCCTCCGCCGAAGGGTTCGGATATGGTGGTTTTACGCCCCCATCTATCACCAATTCGGACCTGGCACGTCACGAAGAATTTGGCTTGGGAGCTAGTTTCTCACTAGCAGCTCCTCGAAGAAGTCGCAAGCATGGTTTTTGTTGGGATAGGGTGTTGGTGAGGGCCCAGCTCATCGCACGAAAGAGGCACAGCACTATCAATAAAGAGGCACAGCACTCAAGCAAATCGTCTGTATATAAGGAGGGAGTCTGCATCTCATAAGTGTTCCCTCATTTCAATACGTACAAGTCTCACAATACAAAAAACATATACACAAATACAAACAATAACCAACCATCTTCTCCCAAAATGAACATCTCCAAAAACGCCGTTCCCCCGCAAGCCCTCCGCCTCATCACGGGCCCAGCAAAAGTAACCACCTACGAATCCACAGGCGGACAAGTAACGCAGCAATTCGCCCAACACAACCTCGGCCTCATCCCGTCCATCGGCGCAGGCTCCATCATCCACGACAACGCCAGCGGTTCGGGAACCGTGACGCGGCTGATCCTATCCAACCCCACGACGCCAAAAGACAGCGTCCAAATCCAAGCCACGGACATCGACCAGCCCTTCCTCGACCAGCTCTCCGCAGACGCAGCATCCAATGCCTGGCCCGTAACCGCGACCAACCAGCGCGGCGAAAGCTTGTCCTTTGCCGACGAAACCTTCACCCACTCCATCACCAACATCGGCATCATCTTCTTCACGGGCGCGGGGCTCGACGGCACGAAGGAAATCCACCGCACGCTCAAACCAGGCGGCGTTGCCATTGTCAACTGCTGGGAGTCGGTCACGTGGCAGCCGGCCATCTTCGCCGTCCACGCTCACTTCCGCTCCAAGCACCCCTTCCCGGCTCCGACTACGAACTGGAAAGACGGCAAGCAGATCCGTAAAGTGATGATTGATGCTGGGTTCGCCGAGGAGAAGATGAAGGTCGAGACGAGTGAAGCGTGGGCTAAGGTGGGAGGGGGCGAGGACGGGTTTAGAGCGTGGGTGGAGAAGACGTGGGCTTACCTTGCGGGGATTGCGGGCTGGTTCCCGGATGATGAGCGGGATTGGGATGAGGAGGTGGACATGTTGGCGAAGGTGTTGAGGTCCTATGGGGAGGAACAGGGGGTCAAGGTCGTTGGGGATGAGGTGTGGTTGAGGGCTAGCCAGTGGGTTGTTGTTGCTGAGAAGTAAGTTTGTGGGGGGAGAGTGCGACTTGGCTTGAGATGTTTGGATTAATGGATGTGTGACAACGATAAAGCCATGGAGTCAAACGAATCCCGAAAGGCGTTTCATTCCCGAGTCACTCTCACCAGTAGTTCGTTCGACAAGTGCAAAATGGTAGATTATTTCCATGCCCTTTGTGTTGCCAATTTCCCTAGTTCCATACCCCCCCCCAAAAAAAAAAACCCTACAACGCCTAAATCATATCATACAAAACGTACACAATTCCATGAAAATTTCCATCTCGACCTTAACTCATCAAACCTAGCACTTGTTCACTGCTCAAATTACTCTGCTGAGCCTTCATACCCGGTCTTATGTTCGAGGCTGCTTTTTTGGCGGATGAAGTCTTCCCTGGCCTTGGTGCACTCGCCCCAGCAGCCCTTTGGCTCTCAATCGCCGCCTCAGCTTCGATATTCTTCATTGCTTTTGAGATGGCCACACTGTATCCCCCAAACCATTCGCCCCAAGACTTTCCATTGTTGTCTCTGCTGTCCCTGCTCACTTCTGCAGTTGGAGCTGATGTCTTTCTCGACGTAGCCTTGGGTGCGGGTTTCGAGGCAGCTGGCTGTGTAGAACTACGAGACGCTTGTGACGCACGACGTTGATCAAGGAACGACTTTGCCACGTTCTGAGCGGCTGAAACGCCATTCTGGATACTCTTTACATCGTCCATGGATAGAGTAGCGGGCAGTGGGATACGATAACTTCCACTGAGTGTAACCTGTCTGTCCCCTGTAGTCACCGTGCGGCCACCTTCTCGTGGGATTTCTTCCACGTACTCAGTGTCCTCTGACGTTGATCTCTTTGTGCGTGGTCGAGTATGGGGCTGATGTAGCATGAGGTCACGACGGGCATCCTCCAGTTCATCCTCGAGACGCGTGAGCTCTTCATCAGCCAGCTCCTCTTCATTTTCAACAGGCGTAGGAGCAGCGGTGGATGCGAGGGTGGGCACTTGAGTGGCAGAGCTACCCTTGCGGCCCTTGCCGCGGCGACGTGGAGAACGGCCAGGACGAGTTCCAGTGGAGGTATACAGCTCCTCGACTTTGGCCTCAAGACCACGGACGCGTGATTTGAGTGCTTCCAATTCGGCGGCAGCCGCTGGCGAGGATGTGGAATTGACGGTCGTAGCCGTGGTAGGGGTGGGGGCAGTGCTCTTGTCAGGGGCTGGCTCTCTGTTCAACTTCCTGGGCTTTCTTTTGGGGCGACTGGCGCTGGCAGCCTCGTTTCCCTTCTCATCGTTCTTTACTGCTGTCGTATTCATCTTGTTGTCTGTGGCTGGATTAACGACACTTTTGGAATCAATTGCTGATTTGGGTGATGTTTCCTTCTTTCTAGTCTGTTCATTTTCTAGAACAATGCCCCCAGCAGACCCAGATCGTCCAATGACAATTTTCTGGGATGGAGTGGCAGCTTTCTTGGATCTTGCTTGTTTAGGCTGTGACGTAGCTGGCTTCGGGCCGGGGGATTGTGACCCCGACGGCATGATGCAATTTATAAAGCCAATTCCCCGAAATATGAGAAGAGGAATGCGAAGTTCGAAAGCGCTACAATTAATCCAGGAAGGGAATTCTATGGGAAATTTAAAAAGAGATCTCAAGCTAGAGATCTCAAGCTAGAAATAGAGAACCGGGAACTTGACGTATGAGGGGGCAAACTGCTGGGATGAGAGCGCTAGGCTATATTGGGTTGTGATCCTCGTTTCTCCCATGGTTTCACTTGTTCAGACTGAAGACAGCTTTTGGTAGTTACCTCTGTGATTCGTTTTTGTACATACCTGTTTACAAATGGTGGCATCATAATGTAACGTTATGAATGGTTTTGATATGGTTGCATCCAGGACGATGTAGTTGGTTTGTAATCTCTGATTAAACTTTCGTATAAAAGCATAACATTACTATCGACCGTAGGTACACATGCAATTACTACCGACCGTAGGTACACATGCAAACTCGAAATGTAGTTAGAGGCGCACAAAGGACAATGGAACATCAGAGATGAATAAACGAACTCATTCAGCAATCTACCTTGAAATAGATACATGCCCGAGCAGAAATGTCTATTGCAGAAACAAACAATACACCCGCTCGTCCCCTAACGGATCCTGCAAACACGCAACTTTCCGCGAACAGGGTCAGCCAGGATTGCATACCACCAACCCCAAGCACCATGCTTCCGAGCCCCTGGACAATCGAAGAAATCATAACTTTTGGCAGGAGGGGAGAGAAAAGACACATGGCCATGCTCGGACAGGGGCGTAAAGAGATGAAAGGAAAGGTCGCAGGAGATGTGTTAGCCACGAAAGAAATCTTCGTGACGCGCCATGAAGGAGTGAAACTTTTCATCAGACGTGATATATCGCATCGTAATCGAGAACTAGTGTAAACCAAATGCCCGAACATGCTTCATGGAAGAGTATGTGCAGGAGATGCGGCGGAAGAGATCGCTGCACGACAAGACTAGCAAATGCAAGACCTCGATGGAACAGAGTTTTGCAAGCAAGTTAGGAAGCAAAAGGCACGACAGCCAAATGCAAGATCTAGGACGCGATGGCGCGCGAGGGTCCACCGCGACGGTTGCCTCGAGTGTTTTTTCCTGGCTTTGTGACAGTACTCCAGCCATCGTCATCCATCTTCTCAGTCGTGGTGGCACCTGGAGCTGCAGGGGTGTTTGACTTTCGTCGCCAGGCACCTTCGATCTTAGAATCGCGTACTACCTCCTTGGGCTTCACGGCCTTGTCGTCGACAATGTTACCGTTTGCAGGTGCATTGGGAGCGTCTTCCTCGGGGATCGCATCACCCTCCTCTCCCACACGCTGCAGTAGCTCGAAGTTTGATCGCTGTTTCTCCTCAGTATTCTTCTCCTCAGATTTTTCACCAGTCTTTTCACCGGTAGCGGCCTTCTCAGCAGCCTCCTTTGCTTTCTTCTCCTCGCGTGCTTTTTCATCTGCCTCCTTCTTTTGACGCAAGGCCAAAGCCTTCTTCTCCTCGACCTCCCTCTCACGAGCAGCAGTATCGATGGGTCGTGCTGCACCGAACGGATTAGCCCTAGAGCTAGCCTCGGAGGAAGCTGTAAGAGGTGCAGGTTCAGCCTCAGAGACAGTCCGTTTTTGAAGATTCAGTTTCGGCCTCGTGGCTGGGGCCGCGGTCTGAGGAGCAGGTGATGAAGGAGTGCTGACGTCGGGAGTGGCTAATGGAGATTTGGTGGCATTATCAGGTCGCATCTTAGACCTCCATTGGTTGTCCAATTCAGGGGCAGTGGGCTGGCGCTCCACATGGGGACGTTCCTGAAATTCGCGACGTGGGGGGCGAGATCCGTCATTTGATCGACCCTCACCCCAGGCGGGGGACTGGCGACGCTCACGCGGGGGACCATCATTGCTACGAATCCTGCCACCTTCCCTCGGAGGGCCAGGAGGTGCAGCGGCTGGGGAAAGAGGACCCTTTCGCTCCCAATTCCCGAAGTCACGTTCCTTTCCATCACTCGAGAAAGGTGGGGGGCGTCGGCGTTCTCCGCCACGCTCGCTTCCAGCATCGTTTCCGGCATCAAACTGGCGATAGCCTCCTCGATCAGATGTGCGGCGCTGTCCGGGAAGGTCAGGAAGGGGACCCTTTCGAGTCCAGTCAACAGTAGACATGTCCTTGGAACCCTCAGGGCGGTCCTTGGCTAACATATCATCAGCAACATGCGCATCTTATTACGGAAATTCAGACTTACGTGGGTCGGCCACACTGACCCTGACATTTCTGCCCTGGAATGGTGTGCCGGACAGCTCTAGCGCCTTTTTCAAGCCGTCAAGAGTGCTGAACTCGACGTATCCGAAACCTTTCGGCTTCCTCTCCAGTTTGTCCTCGACAATGCGCACGTGTGCGACATCGCATCCGCTGAAGAAATCCTGAACGTCGCCCTCTGTGGCATCAAAGGACAAGTTGCCCAGATGCGCAGTATATGGAGGCTTCGAAGGGAGGGGTAGCTGCTCGCGAACTGCGTAGCCACGGTCGGCTGCTGAGAGTCAGCAAGTGTGGTCTGTCGTACATAGGAACTGGACCCACCGAATCCGCTGGCGCGGTCGCCGCCAAATCCACCACCTCCTCCAGAATTGAATCCACGCCTCTCGCCTCCATATCCAGCACCTCCACCTCCACCTCCAGCTAAGCGTCGTTAGTAATCGTGCAATATAAGTTTCGGCACAGAATTTTACCTGAGCCTGCGAATATATTAGCTTGTGCAATTGGTTTAACGCGGGGTACACTTACTGCCTACGGGCATATCCTCCATTTCGTCAGCCCATGATCCAAGTGCTGGAAATCAGTCAGTTACTGCTCTCAAGGAGGGGCAATGTAGGGCGCGCGTACTTTGATCACCCAGAAAGTCCCCGAGGGACATCTTCTGTTGGCCTTTCTTGGGGGGAGCTGCAATTCACAGTTAGCCACCATGTTTTCGAATCCGCGCTACGTCCACACGGTATCGCAGCAAGGCTTGGGAGCGTTGTGCGTGCGTGTGGCGAGCGGCCTCCTCACGAAGGGACCTACATACCCATGATTGCGGTTGAGCAGTCAACGCGCTCTCGAGGATCGCGCGCTGGCTAAGTAAAGACCGAGAGCTGTTTCTGCTCTCAGTGTGCGTCGTTTGACTATGTGTTGTTAGGTCCGTGGAATCGTTCGTGGTGTGGTCAAGCCCTGAAGGTGACCGAGCCTTGAGAGGAAAAATGGTGGGTCGGGCATGAAGTGCGGTTTTAGCGCAGTGTGTGGATTACCTAACCCGCATTGGGAGAGGAGAGGAACGGATCTCCACCCCCCAGACTTTTTTGCATCCGCAAACACGTCAACACTGCATTCGATTGTTTGTATCCCTGTCCTCAGTTTTTTTCTCCATGAGGAAAAAATGAGACCCCAGTTCGATCCAGACAATGTCACGCACCCTATCCAGGTGGCACGGTCAGCCCTGCAGCTAGGCGCCGGTGCTGGTAAGTGATGAGCTTTCTGTATCTGCCCTACTTCCTTCGCTGCTGTCAACTTCATGTTGTCGAGTAGATATGCATGTTTTCTACAAACTTGATGGCTGCACGAACGACTTTGTTTGTCCCATAACTTGATGGACAATTTCGAATGCCAAGTCATATCACGTGCGACATACTCGAAAGTGCATGAATATATCTACGAATATATCTAGAAAACTACATATGCCTAGTCACTAGTATTGCCGGAAGCTACAGATCATGTATATTGGACCCCATTGACTTTGTTAGCTGTCCCGGGCCTCATCGTCGGTGCAACAGCCGGCACGATCCGCACACAAACTCCGGTTCTCTTCTCTCTGGTCTCAGGCGCACAATGGTTCGCCATCGGCACCACATTCTGGGGCGTTCGCAGCAGCATCCTCCAACAAGACGGACTTCGAAACTGGTACTACCGCACACGAGGCATTCCTCTCGTCCCACGCCAGGACCTTGATCCATCACCTCAAGATCGCATCCGCGCCTCCACTATCGCCGGAGCCTTCACTGGATTGAGTCTTGGTCTACTTTTCCGTGGACCTACCAATGCCGCGCATGGAACTTTCATGTTTTCGTTGTTTGGATGGGCGGGTCAGCATGGGTATAACTATCTAGATCAGAGGAACTCGGTGGTTGTACAGGAGGAGCATGAGAGGAGGGAGCAAGGGGTGAGGAAAGACACGCTCCTGCAGCGGTTTGCGAAGAGTAAATGGAGTCCGATGAGCATCTTGTCGGACGAAGACTACGAAAAGCTGATAGGAGAAAAGATATTGGTTGTGGAGGCGGACATTGCACTTATTGATGACAAGATAGAAGCGTTGAGAAGGCAGCAAAGGGAGGCCGAGGCTGAGGCGAGCAAGAAGCAGCAGCAGCAGCAGGACCAGAAAAAATGAGGCTGTGAGCGGTTCTCTCATTACGGAGAATGTTGTAAGTATGGAGGAACAGAAAGATCTGCAAGGTACTGGCCTGTACATTTGTATACTCAAACTTGTACTTATATGTAAACTATATACGGAAAACACGGTTATTGAATGATAAATGTCGAATCTTTGCATGACATTACAATATAATGTCCATTCACCCACCGACATCAGACGTTTATACATACCCAAGATAAATATAGTAAATGCTTGCCATGTAGGAGATGCAAGCCTGAAGTACCCCGAATATCAAACACCCCCTCTATCCTACATACTTATAACCAACCACCTCCTTGCCCCTGTTAACCCCACCACGACACTACTCCTCCCTTCCCTCCTCCTAGAAGAACACATGTTCCACGAGTCTTTGCCTCAACCTTGAGGACTGCCACGAACGTCCACACGCTGACGACGACACGAGGAGAGAACGGACCGAAGCAAAAGACCCACGTAACAATTGACTGATGGAATTGGGTTAGTTGAAACATCTCGAGTCACAGCGCTTTCAAAGAAGCACGAGGAAGGCGTTCACGTTGTTTTCGATAAGATTAGTGAACCTGGTCAGGAACGTTGCAGGGACTGGGGAGAGAGTGGGGGGTATCCTTGCCTGTAGTGGTTCAACGTTGCCAAGTACGCACGCAAAGTCTTGACTTTGGAAAGGTGGCTATGTACTTACGTGTCGTCGTCTGCCTCAATAATAGCGTCTATAAGAATACATAGGTATAAGTTGGTAAAAATATTATACACTATACTCTTATGGAACCAGATCAATGAGTGTTTAGGACAGTGAGTGGTCTGTAACGAGTAATGGCTGATTGTGCAGTGTTTTATGTCGAATTGAATTCATTTTGTCGCTATTTCTCTCGCTCTCCCTGTATGCGTCCCTTTACTTCATCGTGACATGACTTTTTCCCAACATATAAATAACATAATATAGAGGTCCTAGATCGTCCTCTACACCAACCGAGCGATACCATCCGATAAAACCATTCCCCAAATTAAAGATAATTGAATCTTGGCTGGTCATGCTTTGGAAATGAGAACAATGACAGCAAACTCAAGAAAGTAACTAGAATATAAATAAAAAAAATATTCAATCCAATCGATCGCGCACCGCTATGCACCTGAATCCGAGACCAGAGTAAGTCGAGAAGGTGAAAGGAGAAAAAAAAAATGTATAGAATAATGAAGGCGACAATAGCTGAATGGCGCCGGAAAGTGCAAGCCGTATGCGTCGTGTCGATAAGACCGTTTTCAACATCGGTTGGAAGATAGGAGTAACACCGTAATGAAACCGCCCCATAGCCCACCTGCATGTCCTGATCGCTAATGTGAGCGGTAATGCTTTCGTGCAATGCTATTCTTGAAATTTCCAACTATTTTTTTCGCCGAAAATCCAGTAAAAATGGCGTTACCAAAATGCACCTCAAGGCAGCTGGTGATATGCCCACAAATAGAAATTGATGGCGCAATATATAAGAAAAAGCAAGGATCATGTTTGACCTTCTCCAGATTGATCGCCACGTTCTCCCTTGAAAGTCCAATCCAAGATTCTTTCGAATTGTACGTATTCCGGAAGTGTTGTAGGGGAATAGTATTTAGTAACGGTCGTGTGACTGTGATGATGTCCTGATGGTGTCTTGATGCGCCGTGGTTCGACCAAACCATGTTCGACTCCATGAGTCCAATTGGTCGCTTCTTCGCTCATCCACCTACTCAAATGTACCAGTGTCGCAGGAATAAGCTCTCATAGAACCGTCCTCAAACCCAGGAGAAGCGAGATTTTCCACCGTTCATCTGGCGAGTTTGGGCAAGAATCGCAGAGATGACGAAACGTGGGAAATATGTTCAATAGCCTACAACACTCCACCAGGTAATTGCACTCTGTTGCTGCTGTCCCAACCGAAGCTGTTCCCCGGTCCGACGCTTCTGATGTCATTGCCGCCGACCGTGCTTACATGACCTTCAGCGGGTGCAGCATGCTTCCGAAGCATAAACATGGGTTTCCGGCCTTCTTTGTCCAATTGCTTAAAAAGTATCAGAGGGCGCTCATTCAAACCCAAACACCTCTCCTGATCACCATGGACAATGTATAAGGCATATTGCCTCCAATCAGCTGTGATGTTGTATTTCTTGAGTGCAACGGGTAGCACTTTGTGGCATGGATCATCGATGGAAACGCGGAATGACTTGAAGATTTCGACTTGCGGGTTACTTGAGCCAGGTGTCTGCGCGGGGTTTGAGGTCATGGTACCTCCCGATAGAGGCGGGTCTCCGTCAGGATTGGGCGTAGTGGATGTAGGGTTACGTACGGATCCACGTGCTGGCCCGGAAACGCCGCGTGGATCACCTCTTCCCACGAGAGTTGAATCTGAATACTGCGACCAACTATTTTGGGGTTCGTGGTCGGGATGGCCACTTCGAGTATTATCGGAGCGAGTGGTGGTGTATACATTTCGCTGGCCGTAGGCCGGAGAAGTAGGAGAAGGTTGCGGGGCGGGATTAGGGGATAGTGAACCGCCGGCGATAGATGCTGTCAGGTGTGAGGACGCTGCTAGGGCTGCTGCAGAGGGATCGAGGGATGAATTGTCGACCAAGGCGCGCCCCTCCGGTATAGTTGGAGAGGGGTTCTTCGGACCCGACGAAAGGAAAAGCCTCTTGGTAGAGAACTTACGCGACAGAGTGCTCCCTACTGGCTGTGCTGGAGGAGACATGACAATGTGATCGTGCGGTGTGGGCAGCGGCTGCTGGCTATCCTTGAAGGCCCGCACAAGTGGTAGAATCTCTTCTCGAAGTCTCTTGTTCTCTTCGACAACTTTGATCAGATCGTCTTCGAGGTGGCGTATCTTGGTTTCGTTATCACGGATTCGCTCGTCCCTTGCCTGGACCACGCGGATGACCTTGGCCAAGTCATCTTGAGTCGGCGGGGCATCTTGAGCAGATGTGTCGGCGGCTGGCAATGGTCAGTCTAAACATCAAAGAATCCTGTGGGGTTGGGTTAGGCTGATGAGGACGTACATAATGGGATATAATGGTCTGGCTCGATAGGCACATTCTGCTTTACTTTTATCTCGTAGACGGCTTTGAGAATAGTAAGACGGTGGCCCACACTGTTCAAGCCCATGTCTTTGAGATCACCATGCTGCAGGGCTATCAGGGCATCACCCGAGATGCCTTGTTCTGTATGGTGGAAGTAAGCAGTCGATTCGTAGTCTTCACAGAGTGGCCCAAACATGACGTACCAACGAAGCTGTCCGCATACTGATCCAAACCCAGGTCCGACACAAAATCGGCGCTCTGCTCCTCAGTCCATTCAGTGATGAGAGTGGTGGGGCTCCCCTTGGCGTCCCGCGAATGGGTGAAGGTGGTGGGGGTGTGTTCGGTGCTCATGGGGCCGGAGGATGTGGAGGAGCTCTCAGCGTAGTCGACGGGGAGAGTCGGGCTCTGGATGACGCTGCGTTCGTACTCGTCGTCGGCGTCCGAGTCCTCGCCGTGGTATTTGGATGTAGAGTAGCTCGTTGCGGCCAGCGTAGTCATGGCCGCTGTCGGGGAAGGTGTGGCAGCGCGTGCAGGAGGAGCTATCGCTATGGGCGCGCCAAGCCTCTCGTTTCGCGGCTTGCGAAGGGGATCGAGGAGGGCAGACGAAGTTGAGGGTTGATGGGGGGTTGAGAAGGTGGAAGCGGAGCGTTACGGTGCGGTGCGGCGTCTACGAAGCTTGGAGGAAGTCTCAAGGGCCGGCGCTTGTACCGCCGAGCAACCGTGACCGTGCTCGCTGGGTACTGGGACTGCTGCAAGTGTGAGGGAGTCTGCCGGGGGCCGTACTGAGACGAAGCGAGATTGAGCAGCCTGTTTTGCAAGCCTAGCCCTGCCCTTCTGCTTGGAAGCTCGCTGTAGGAGGTTTCGTACAGTGTGTACTGGTACTGCAGTGCTATGTATAGATGGCCAGAGATGCCTGTGTCAGTGCCTGTGCCTGTGCCTGGATTCCTGGGAAAGAAGGGGGGTGGAATGGGCCGTGTAGATCGCGGATGATGGGAGCCGCCGTGGAGCAGCTCGCAGCAATGGAGCAGCAATCGGGCCTGGGCAGCAGAGCAGGAACAACTGGTCTGCTGGAAAGAGATGGGGGATACGGCAGATGGATGCCTAGAGGGAATATAATATTCGTTCGAAGCGAGATGGGATGGAAATAAAAAAAGAGAGGGCACAAAAGGGATTGATAGATATGGATAGAACAATGAATGAAGATTGATTTGGAAGGCAAGGCTCTGGCTGTGGCTGTGGCTCGCTCTGGCTACAAGCACGTTATGGCCTATCCTGACCTGCTACTCTAACCACTGCAGCGATGCATTTCCAGTAAAGTAGACCTGATCCGCCATCCGTCGTCCCTCTTTGCTCCGCCAGAGCCATCCAGTGTCCTCAACCCAGGACCCGCACCGGCTAAGGCCCGAGCTTCCAATAAAAACAAAAAAATTATTGGCACTCGACTCCCCTGATGTGATCATTGTGATGATGCTCCCTGATGCTCCCTGATCACCGCCTGCTCTGAGGTTCTTTCGACGTTACCACCGTTCGCCTCTTTGTGTCCACGTCCGGCCTTCGCTTCCGCCCTAAACCTGCAATCCCTCCTTGTACTGGGAAAGCGCAATCTTGGAGCTTCAAAGCAACCCCATCTGGCATCCACATCCATCCAGGCAATCCGTCACTCCACCACTCCTTGTCAGCGCAGATTGCACAGCTACCATTGTACATATTCATGAGGCGACCTACCTACAGCAGTTAGCAGTACGTCCCCCGTCCGTCGCGTCCATCTCCGAAAGATCGACAACGGCCATAGCGTTCGCCCATTTTCCGACAACGAACCGAACCCTATCCCTTCCCCATTCCAAAATTCCCATAGCTCGACAAATCCACAATCCCTCATCCACACGCACCCACCTACAAGCTACCAAATGGCCAAGCCCATCACCATGAGCTCCAACCAAGCCCAGAACACCCTCACGCCCGACATGCGCAACGATATTTATTCGGCCCTGCTCTCGGGCACTGGTATCCGCAACATCGAAGCCACGCTAGACCACGAGATGCAGGCCTCAGGCTTCAAGTCGAACCTCAAAGCCTACATTATCCAGCTGTTCCGCTCGGGCGAGTGCACTACCTTTGACCAGGCCATGGCCCGCGTCAACGAAAAGATCCGTCACGACACCCAGCAAGCCAAAGCAAACGGCTCCTCCACCTCCGCTACTACAAACGGTGTTAACGGCACCAACGGCCACTCCAAAGATAAAGAATCGGATGATTACAATCTAAAGCTGCCAGACGAAGTCGTCACCGCCGGTGCACGAACACTGGGCGTTGAGCTGGAGAAGGTTTGCGACATCGCCGTTGACAAGTGAGGTGCGTTTTGGAGATAAGCAGGCACATACGATGGAAAAGCAAGTACTGCTGTATTGCATGCCTAGCCTTCCGCAACATTCCAGGAAGAGATTACAAAAATAAGGAGGCCATTCGGGCTAGTTGGGTCGACATGGCATGTTGCAGAAAGAGGATATTATAACTATTCTCAGCCTGTACGCTCAACCGCTACCCAAGACCATGCTCGTGCACAATTCGTTCAGCATACCTTGGCAGATCGGTCCGAGTAATCACCACGCATTGTGCGTGGAACACCGTGCAACTACCCTGATACCGAAGTTCGTTCTAATCATTCACGGAGCAATATCAGCATCGCTTATATAATTTCCGCCAAAAATCAGCAATATTACCATTTCCGAGGTCCGGCGATAGCAGCGCCGCAAGGGGCGTAACTTGTCGGTCCATGCACAAAGGCAGTTTTGAGTTAGCCTACCAAGTCTACATTATTTTCGAGGGAAAAACTGTAGTCATCGGGCCGCATTCGGTGGCGATAATTTTTTTTTATTCAAGGTTGATAGAAAAGGGGTGGGATATATCAATGTGCAGTTCAGAGCACCGATACGAACATCACGAGGAGGAGGGGTACATGTGTAGGTACTTCATGATTTTGAAAATGAGCATCAATTCAATATGGCAATCGTGATGTATCACATCACACTATAGACCCTCCGATGCCGATGCATGTATGCTAATCTGGCAAGTCCCTTCTGTCTTTTACCAGATGCAAACCCGAAGCGCTGGGCTTCATTACCTTCATCTATCATTCCTCCATTACCTTCACGAACCTGAGAAACGTGAGACAGTGCGCCTAACTAATTCATGATGACCCGCCTCGTGAGAATTGTGAACCCAAGAAAAGACACATCCGTCAGTTTAGTTGTACAAGTCCTCATCTGCGCCCTGATTTTCGAAGGAGTTCTGTTGCTGGTTGGCAGCGTTCTCCGCATCCGGGAAGCGGAAGAAGCTGGAACCACCAGAGTTCTTCATCGACTGAGCAAAGGCCTCGTACCGGCGAATCTCCACGTCAGTCACAGAGCGACGAGCGGAACGCATAGCCTCCTCAAAGTGAGCCTTGGTGAGTTCAGGAACTGGGTCTTCAGCGCCCTCATCACCCATCTCAACATCCTCACCGGCTGCTTCACGGGCCTTCTGGCGCTCAATTTCAGTGGCGATCGACTGCTTGATAGCGAGCTTGACAGCACGCTGCGTGACGAAGCCAAGATCGGCACCAGAGAAGCCGTGGGTGTTGGCTGCAATGAAATCGACGTCGACATCGGGAGCAACAGGAGTCTTACGAAGCTGGGCTCGGATGATACTGGCACGGGAGGCCTGGTCAGGCAGAGGAACATACACCAGGGTGTCGAGACGTCCAGGACGGCACAGGGCATTATCGAGCTGCTCAGGGCGATTGGTGGCACCAATGACGAAAACGTTCTTCTTCGATGTCATACCGTCCATTTCTATTATGCATTAGCATTTGTTCAGGATATCATGTTTAGTGCGCAGAATCACTTACCGGTCAGAAGCTGGTTGACAACACGGTCGGAAGCACCACCTGCATCGCCTTGAGAACCACCACGTGATTTAGCAATGGAATCCAATTCGTCCAGGAACACAACGCAGGGTGCAGCAGCGCGAGCTTTGTCGAAAATGTCACGGATGTTGCTCTCAGATTCACCGAACCACATAGAGAGCAGTTCAGGTCCCTTGACGGAGATGAAGTTGGCAGCGCACTCGTTGGCAACGGCTTTGGCGAGCAGCGTCTTACCCGTACCGGGAGGACCGTAGAAGAGCACACCACGGGAAGGTGACATGCCGAACTTGAGGAACTTGTCGGGATGGTCGACTGGGTATTGGACACTCTCGATAAGCTCGCGCTTGACCTCCTCGAGACCACCAATATCCTCCCAGCGAACGTTGGGAACTTCCACAACAGCGACTTCGCGGAGAGCAGACGGGTTGGAAACACCGAGGGCAAACCGGAAGTTCTCCATGGTAACACCGAGAGAGTCCAAAACCTCGGCATCGATGGTGTCTTCGTCCAAATCGATGAGATCCATCTTTTCACGGATCTGCTGCATAGCAGCTTCAGAGCAGAGCGAGGCCAAATCGGAACCGACGTAGCCGTGAGTCTCAGCCGCAATAGTTGCTAGGTCAACATCGTCACCAAGCTTCATGTTCTTGGTGTGAATCTGCATAATCTCAAGACGACCAGTTGGGTCAGGAATGCCAATATCCACTTCACGGTCGAAACGGCCAAACCGACGAAGAGCAGGATCGATCGAGTTTGGTCGGTTGGTGGCGGCCATGACAACCACGTTAGATCGGGCCTTCATGCCGTCCATGAGCGTAAGAAGTTGAGAGACGACACGGCGTTCGACCTCACCGTTGGTCTTGTCACGCTTGGGAGCGATCGAGTCGATCTCGTCGATGAAGATGATGGCAGGAGAGTTCTTCTCGGCCTCCTCAAACGCCTTTCGCAGGTTGGATTCCGATTCACCAGCCATCTTGGACATGATCTCAGGACCGTTGATCAAGAAGAAGAAGGCACCGGTTTCGTTGGCAACAGCACGAGCCATGAGTGTCTTACCGGTACCCGGGGGGCCGTACATGAGGATACCACGGGGAGGCTTGATACCGATGGATTTGAACAGCTGGGGATGCCTCAGGGGGAGCTCAACCAGTTCGCGGATCTGTGCCATCTGTTTGCGGCAACCACCAATGTCATCATAGCCGACCTCGTTGAGGTTACCCTCCTCGTCTTCACGTTGTATCGGCTCGCCTTCACAGTGGATTACTGTCTCTTGCGCAACGATGCCAAACTCCGGTGGATCGACCTCTACGACTTTGAACTCCACCTGTCGCATTCCTCCACGGGCTGTGAAAAGGTCGCCTTGTCGTACGGGTCGGTATGCTTCGCGGAAGTACGGTGCGAGGAATACATCGAATAGTGATCCAGTGATACCCTCGACGGTATCTGCGATTGGAAGAACAGCAATACGCTTGGCCTTTCAAATCATTAGCCATGCAAACTTTGATGCTTGTAATAATGATGACACTTACATATTTGATATCGGGGCAAGGGTGGATGGTAATGACATCCCCATGCTTCACTCGCAAGTTGTGGCGAACAACTCGATTTATCCGCGCAGAGCCGTCGTCGAGATCGTCATCCGCAAGTACGATGAGAACAGTGTCTTTGCGTTTCTTGCCCTTGACCAATACTGTGTCACCTCGGAATAGCTGGAGCGTTTCCATGGTGTTGTTTGAGAGGGCGATGATCGAGTTGTCATCGTTGACTGCATCAGTAACGCTGTGGAAGATGTCAGTTTCTGTCTAGGCTGAGTCTTCATACTGGGAGGATACTCACATCAATGAGTTGGGCTTCTTCTTCTTCTTTAGAATAGCAGTTGCCGTCTCATCATTCTGTAACGCGTCAGTGGGGTTCATTTCTACACCCGAGAAATGGGTATTTACGTCTTTGTGCTCAGCTCCTGATGGATCCCTAGTATACCATTAGCACCCGATGTACGCGGCAATAGTGGCGGTAAGCCGGGTAGACTCACTTGGAGAGGTCCGGCTTGGGCTTGGAATGGTCTGGCTCAGCCGACATGTTGATGTGTAGGTTTTTGGCGAGATTTGAGATCCTTCTGCAAGATGGGGTTATGTAGGGGAAGCTGCAGGCGGATTTTGCGGGAAGTTGGGGTTGAGCGTGGTGTTGATGAAGAGAGGATGGGAAGGCGACGTGGTGGATTTAAAGCTACCGTAAGTGATGTAGATAGTAATAGCTGCAGCTCCTCCAGGCCGCCGCCGCCGCCAAGCATTCTGCACGGACCTTCTCAGAAAGAAAGCACTAGAAGGTCCGCTCTGCTCACAAATGCGTGACCTTCACTACAAAAGCCATTTAGGCTCTCACTTTGTCGCCTTCACCCCGGTATGAATTATCATCCTCCACGTTGAGTTGGTGCGTCCGGGCCAATTCTGATTGCCTGTGCGACCGCCCACGATGAAACTGCAGTGCCTGATATATCGGCTACACTTTGCCTCTCGCCTCACCGACGCCACCCAATCACAATATGCGCCAAGTATCAAAGAGTGAATAGTCTGGTCCCGGGTCCCTGCGTTCATCTGTGCTTGCGTACTTAGGTACGCATCATACTTCCCTTCATCGGGAGGCTCTTCACTCATCCTGAAAAGAATGAAAAGGATTAAAGAAAGAAAGGGTGCAAGCTAAATAGTACCAGTCGTTGAATTATGATGACCGATCATTGTTACATCCAATACTGGCGTGTCTTAGAGTGTACGGAAATAAGCCCGATACCTAACCAATTACCATGCAATCATTCCCTCTTTCCTACTTTAATACATTTGTTTCTCTCAATAGACTTCTTCTTGTGCGAGACCAAAGGTCTGGGTCTGTAAAAGAGAATGCAAAGCAATGGGCGTCACTGGAGATCCAGTACACATGAAGCAAAATCGTAAAAAGGCGAGGAACCATGCATTGCCTGTGCATACATGTATGCACGTACTGAGTGGCAAACAGCGAGAAAGTTCTCAGCGGCGACTGACAGAGATATATCCCGCTGTGGATATCGTGTGTTGAACGAGGGTTTGCATGCAGCGAGATCAATTAATGCCATACCCACATTTTTCTATGATTTTTGCTTTTTTATTTCACTAGGTAAAACACTTTCTTCAAACGGCGTACGGTCGTCTCATAGCCAAAATTTAGATGTAATCCATGTAGTTGGCAGGAACCTTGACTCTGTGAGCATCGACGACAGAAATCCAACCGTTAAACGTTCGAGAATCGACCCAAGTTGTTCCTAAATCTATAACCGTGAATGCTCGATAGGCTATAAAATTTTCACTTCAGCATGCCCATGCGGTGACAAATAATATCACTGATGTAAAAGACTGCCTCTTGGTTTGATGGTCACTCATTGAAGTCCTCGGAACATTCCAATTGAGTCTGATATCTGCCTTTACTTGGCTGCATACCAGCCATTATAGGTAAGCCGGGACATGTTTGTAACAGGTACATACATATGTTACCTGACCTCCGTCGTTGCCAGTTATACGTGCTTACTTGAGATATTCAGTAGTGTATAAATCAATGTATATACACACGAAGTGCACTGCTCCTTGAGCCTACCTGACGTCTAGCATCGCACCATATCGAAGGCAAAACGTGGACCGACAGCTTTCTCAGGCTTTCTTCTATGATCCATGCCTCACTCTACATGTACCTGGCTCTGTCGCTGGTGACGTAATGCGCTGTTTGGGGGACGCAAAAGAGGAAGTCACGGAGCTTTGCGCACCATGGGCACGTGCAAGCATGAAAAATACAACCACAGCAGCTGCGACTTCCCTTTGACTTGCCCTACTTTATAGCACCTGCCTCTCATATACCGATTACTACTGCCTTGGCACAAAGCCGTTGGAAACAATGGTGGTGTAAGTACATGGCGGCCCAATATATTATCATTACTAACGGTGTGCCAGATGGTGTTATCGATGTGTCAGATTCTTCAACGGGCAGAGGGCTCTCGATCAGCATCTCAGAGACTCACCTTACCACCATGGGTGCCACGAGTGTAACTTTGACGGAACGACTTGGGAAGAGCTGCTTGATCACTGCCGCGAATCAGACTGCCGTACTGTCTGCCAAGGTTGTGAAAACGGAGAAGGTGTATTATGGGTATCCGACTCCGACGACTACTGGCAGCATGTCGAGAACGAAAACGTATGCACTGTTTGTGAGGAACATTTTGACACTCGTCGACGTCTTCGTCAGGTACAATCACGTCTACTAAACACTTCTATCGAGACAATCTGACCGAGTTTCAGCACCGAATTTCTCATCATCCGAGGGACATTGAGTGTTACTGTTGTTACGACACGTTCAATACGTACGGAGGCATGGTGAGCAGCAACGTATTAAGCATTCATTAACTTCCAGCTGATCCATCTAGATTGTTCATTTAGAGTCCGGACGCTGCTCTGAAGATGTTGACGAGATCGAGTTGAACAAAACCGCTGCCGAATGCCCTATGTGGTCACACTTCTTGGACGATCGCTTGCGAGCACATCTTCGTCGCCGCCATGATTTACATGCAATATTCTTGCACAGGGTGTATCCTTACATGTGTCCCACTTGTGATACTCCGTTTTCAAAGCTCTCAGCTCTCTTTCAACACATTGAATCTCCCGCTTGTACCCAGTCTCTGGACAACGGAGCTATAGCAACACTCCGTAGATTCCTACAGAGCGAATACGGACCATAGTCAACCAACCATACCATATCAAAAAGCCGAGCTCGCCTAGATTTTCTGGAAACGGGGTGCGGGTGCTACGCAGAGATGCATGGTGGTTCAAAGGCAAACACAGCATAAGAGATCGTCCAATGGAAATATCGCTTGAGGTGTTTTTAGTTTGCATCCAGATCAACGCTACGGAAAGATCCGAGCTGGTTTTGAATTGCACCGATCGAGAATGGTGCAGTCTCTGATTTTCAAAGCCGGATTATGATGAGAATATGGTGTATAAGCTGCATGTGCATAAGTAGCGTGTTTTTATATATGCAATCATACCATCAAAGGAAAGGTTGTAGAAAAGCTGAAACGTGAAAATCTCGTTTGTCTCTTGAGCTGAAGTCAACAAAGCCTTCAGAATTAGAGGCGAAAGGCGAGAACCCTTGGTGTTGATGTACTAGGTGGTGAACTAATTTCCTGCCAGTTCGCCCAAGGTACATATACTGTATGTGCTCCCTGAGTGCACAACAAAGCCGAGATTCACATCATGCGACATATCTCATCGATTAAACAAACGAACAGAAATACAGATTCGCCACATCTACAAGCAAGCCCTCAAATCACACGGATACGAAGATTTGGCAGATCTTGCATCGGCTTATGTGCCTCGATGCCGTGTGGACGACATCTGGAAACTCCGAACAAAACTCCGAACCTCCAAAGCCCCAAAATCACAACATCCCATTAGTCTAACACCAATCGACGCCGTTTCCCCGCCTCTCCCCGCAGAGACGAATAACGAAGGTTCAAGAATACACGCGTTTCCGTTAAAACCGATGCAAACCCTGTTATGCTCCCAAGAACCGTACGGTGGCGGCATTGCTTCCTTGCCGGTAGCGTAGTGCTTATGTCTCCTACAAGATCGCCCTAACATCTCTTAGCCTTCATGAATGACTTCATGTGTCATGTACTGCCCGCATTGTGTAGCGAGTGTGCATAGCGGGGTGGTGGTGGCAGCCATATACCCCGTAATGATCGTAATCCTCAGCGATAAGGAGTTGAGATCGCTACACAAAGTATAGATTTGCTGATTTATGAGCGTCCGCACGTCGCATACTTGTATGCGTGCGGACGCCACTTTTTTCTTTTTGTTCAGCAGATATGCGGGCTTTTCTTCATATATGTATGTGCGGACGTGGAGGATATATGTAGGGTGGACATATCACTTTTTTCTTCTTTTCCAGTGTCAGATTTTACATTGTCAATTCTGTTCCATTTTTTTTTTAATCTCAGCTTCTCTAAACAAACAAAGAACTAATACACAATACCCTCAACCCTCACAATGGAAAACACATTACTGTCCGGAGCATCGGCGACCCTCAGCGGGATCGTGCTAGCGGGCGCCTTCTCCCTCTTCACCGAAGGCCAATACACACCATCCATCTACGCATACCAAATCGATCGAATACCAGAAGCGCTGGCCATCATCCCTCTGGCGGACGCTTTTCTGGGGACATCACTCCTGTTCCCGAAGACGAGGATATTTGCAGCGCTGGTTTACATGTTGGATCAAGGCGGGGGCATCGTGAGAAGACTTTTGGAAGGAAAAACAGTTGGTTCGGATTTGGGGCTGTTTTTGTTGGCTGCGGGAGTTGCTGCACTGCAATGGTTTGTGGGCAAACATAGGAACGAGGTGAATCTTAATGTGAATCTGAGGACAGCGGGATACAGTGTGATTGTTTGATTTGCTTCGACGTGCTTGTATGTAATTCCACCCAATTCCATAATTTGTGGACAGAAAACCCCCGTGATATTGGTTCGGAAGTTCACAGTTGTGCCTCAGTACATGCGAAGTGATTGGTCGAGGTGAGCGCCCCAACGGTCGACATGGTATTGAATCAAGACCACCAACGACGTGAAATGCCATGAATGTACCGGGTATACTTTCCGCCTTTCCATGATAAAATCCCCAGTGCCAGAAAAACAAATGCTCAAGTCCCTTCCCTGAGAATACTGCAGCTGGAGCTGATGCTCGCTGATGCACGTACCTTCACATAACTCCACCAATCGAAGAAAGAAAAAGTGTAAAATCCTCCGTCCTCCGAAAAGAAACAGGGTTTGAAGAAGGTCGAAGATAAAGGTTGTTCAAGAAAGTGTATGGCAAAGGGGATAGCAAAAGGGGGAGAAAAACCGAAAAAGGAAGCTTACTCATTCAGGGTTGTCGTGTTGACAGCTTATGCCTTAGAGCAGGCGCATAGCTCGAATGAAATGCCACGGCTGGCAGCACAACCGGCATTGGGATGGGTAATGCCACCACCTTGGTATCCGAACTCGGCGACCGTGTAGCTGCTCCCATCACAGTATTCACCAGGCTTGCAAACGAAGACCTGGCAACCTTTGCCTGGTACAGCCTGATGACCACCTTCCCATCCAGCGCATGCCGAAAGGTCTGTTGTTCCCGGCACCATGCAGTTGAGGTAGCTAAGGTCGTATTGAACCATATCTTTATCGGCCCAGACACCAGCTTCGAATTGCATGACCTTGCTGTTATCGCCGGCAATCTTGGACACTTTATAGACGACGCCACCATTGGAGCAACGGCGTAGTGGCTCGGACCATGTTGTACCCGCAGCGATTTTGACATTGGAGGCAGTGTCGGAGCAGCCCACTGACCAAACATAGACATCATAGCCGCAGGAGTTTCGAATGGAACCTTGATTAGGCGTTGGAGTTAATTGGTTGAATGTCTCTGGCGCAGCAAACATGGCTGGGGCTGGCTTGGGAAGAGGATTGTACGTTGCCGTTGCGATTGCGCTTGGGTATCCCGGAGACTGGGGAGGGATGCCAGGAGACGTGGTGGCTGGAGCCGAGGTTGAAGAAACTATGACGGTACTGAAGCTAGTCCTACCGGATGCATAGGGAACATGCGTGGATGAAGTTGAGGTCGCATTTGAAGTCGGAGCAACACTTGAACTCGGACCGGCACCTGGAATCGAGGCGGCACTTGAAGTCGAGGAAGCGCCTGGAGTCGAGACAGCACTTGGAATCGAGGTAGCGCCTGGATTCGAGGCGGAACTTGAAATTGGGGAAGGGCTTGGAGTTGCAGTCTCGGTAATCCATGCCGTCTCCGTGACCGTCTTGTCAACGCAGGTTCCTAACACTGCCGGCAGAAAGGCGAGCAGCAGAAATGCTAAGAGAACCCGTCGTAGAGTCATTGTCGACGATTGGGACTTGAACGAAGGTGGAAGTACCATGTTGCCGGGCGTCTGCGTGGCGTGGCAAGTTGTCGCGCGTCGTGGCTTGCTGTAGTCTGTAGACGTTTTTGGTATTTGCCAAAGACGTAGGGTGGTACTGTGGTAGTCCGTGCAGAAAACGAGTGTAGAAAGAGGATTGTTCAACGTAGAGAGAGGGTTGATGAGTTTGATTGGGATAAGGAGTGTGGTGGGTTGTGTGTGGTGGAGGAGAGCGGACCTGGAGTTATGTTGTCACGGCGTGAAAGGTTGCCAAGACCTGGAGGTGACTGGTTTACCAAACAGAGGAGGGTGAACATTAAAGTGAATGAACTGCATACCGCTCGGTGAGCCGCGGCCCCATGTGACTGTTAGTCTAGGCCCTAGCGGCCACGAAGCGTTTGTCTTCTACTAAACATGAGCGTTCCTGCGTCAGTTGGTTACAAACGCACAAGTCGGTAATGTGCGAATGTAACTAACTAACGCGGTTTTTAACGCGGTTCAACACCATAATTAACATGGTATGGTTTAAACGATACTAATATGGTATGGTTTAGAGTGATTCTTAATGTGGTTCAACCATGATAGTCATGTATGAACGCATTCAATGTTGGGCTTGAATTGGATACCAGCTCATTACAGGTGCATGTCGGAAGTCATCTGCCCGCACAGGTATATGGCATAGCTGAAACCGAGAATTCCAAAATACTACATAGGATCATTGGCCTCCGTGGTGGTGGACAAACAGCGAGCGGCCGGAGCGAGCGGCAGAGCTGTAGATATGTGCGGCTATCGATACACACAAACCACGAGTTCACGCCAAAAATGTGGAACCTCCGAGCTAGAGTCCATGGGCGCCGGGCGGCCAACACAAGAGGAACACCACCCTTGATGTCCCGTGAGTCGATCATGCAGGCAGTGATGGACATAGACGTCTGTGGTTTCATGCTGTTTCATATGAAACTGAAACAGGCATA
>KZ805357.1:31146-103154 GCA_003073855.1 Periconia macrospinosa
AGGAGAGTGAACATTAAAGTGAATAAACTACATACCACTCCGTGAGCCGTGTGCCCGTGCGACTGTAGTCTAGGTCCTAGCGGCCACGGAGCGTTTGTCTTCTACTAAACATGAGCGTTCCTGCGTCAGTTGAGTACAAACGCACAAGGCAGTAATGTGCGAATGCCACTACCCGTCGCATGCTTCCCATTGAAGCCTTCTAGTGGTGCGCATTGTTAAGCTAGGCCAACGTTCGCATTACGATGTAGCGCAACGTGCAGCGGCCAGCGACTTATATCTAGGCCGACCAGGTTTGTGCAACCTAAAATTCAAGGCAGCCACGTATGGGCAGCGGACGAGGCGGAAATTATGTGGAACCGTTTGTAGTCTGGGTAGCGGTGTACAAGCACTCAAGTTGATATGCTGGTGAACAAAGTTAGCAGGTTGTCACTTCAGAAAAACGCTGGATTACCTCTTGTCTTTCAAGTTGGAGTGTCGAGTGAAACGACGCCGCCTGTACGTGCACTGTCTATACGGAAAGGGCACTTATCTGATGCCATCATCCGTTAAAGTCTAAGTATTTTCAATTCGCGGGAATGGAAAATCCTGGGGTGTGGGGTGCGTGCTGTAGTATCATGGCTTATCTCCAATGGGATTCATGTCGTAAGGCGAATGGAAGAAGAGATCCGGGCACTATCATGCTGAAAATATCACCTTCCTTTCTTTCGCAGCCGCTTTTGTACCAATTATGCGCGTATGCAGCATAGACAGCATGGGTGTGGTTACTCGCAGAATAGTAAGCACAGTCAGCTGCTTGCTTTTCCGATATCGCACAATGCTTTCCCATCTAAACCCCCACTACAATGATACAGGCTTTGGAGACTGTTGGCAACCGTATATTTTGGCATTGGAAGTTTTGAAAAAATCTAACGGCGGCCTGGGCGTTTCAACCGGACATTTCCAGCTGTCGTTGATATAATCTTTGGGTCGGTCCAAGCAAACTTTCGGACAATACTGGGGATTATCAAGACGGAATGATGGTATATTCCTGCGATCTTAGCGATGACTGCTGGGTAAGTCAGAGCTAGCCGTAGACTTGTATCTCAATCTCATTTGCTTGCGGTCCCATGCAACTTCATATGGGAGGAAGTGTTTGATCCGGTGACTCCGCAAAGCTTTAGTCAAAAGCACGTCGGTCATTGGTGAAGCTATTCCGCCAGAAGCGATCATTATTAATGTCGGTGTGTGGCAGAAGAAGAGGGCAATGATGCTAGCTTGCGTGAATATTGGGAGTATGACAAAGCAAAAAAAGAGTAAGGAGTCCATTGGTTGAAGAAGCTTTGCTGAGACAATCTTGGCCCGGTTCAAAACATATTGGCTACGCAGAGAGACTGTAGTTGAATATCGAGAAAGATCACATACGGTCTATCAGACCACCACATCGTAGACAAAGTGGAGACAGATGGTAGTGCTGAGTGCCATCATGGCTCAAAATCTTTCGAGGATGATGCCCTGGCACTTGCGGACATGTCGGAGAATTGGACTGACACAAGTGGAATGTGAGACTACGCGAGTTTGCGTAAGTATTGCACACGGGCTGCATGCGTGTAACAGAACGCGTGCTAGGCTTTGCTCGAGTCAAACCGGATTCTTTGCCACGAGTCGAGGACCTCAAGAACGAGGCATAGACTCGGAAGCCGGAGATATTTTTTAGAGCACGCAAGGATACTGCGGGTAGTATCATGTCGTAATTAGTTTTCACGAAATATCCTTACTGAAAAAGCATTCAGTCGGAATACCGGAAAGAGTTTGTTATTTAAAAGAAGGAAAACCCGTTCCACTTGGAGTAGGCAAAAACAGCCAATGCATTTAATGCTGCATATAGCACATCGACTTCCACCACGCTCCATATCCAGAGGGTACCCACGGGCGGCGCTGCTTTCATGACATAGTAGTACCCGTGCTTGTTCCCGGAAAAGACTAGATAGCATCCTGCAGCGATACCTCCGATAGCAAATATGATATTGCGCAGGAGAGGGAAGCGGTTGGAGAAATCGACATGGGTGAGGTAGACCAGTAGGAAGAAGATTGGGAGAGCGGTCAGGCCTCGCGTAAAGATTTCGCTCCAAAGGATGGCTTCCCGATATTGGGTGAATACGATAACATCTAGGGTTACATGGAGAGAGGCCATGGAGATAGAGTAAAGGATGGCATCACCAAGAGGCCCAAGGGGAAGAGGGTCTTCGTCCTGGGAGGTTGTGCTCGACCTCACTCTGCCCGCCTCCTTGTCTAGTTCTCTTTGCCGCTCCTCTGCCAAATCAAACAGCGTTTTCCCCTTGGGTCCCGAACGGTCCGGGTGTTGCAGTATGTATTCGACACCGTCTTCGTCGATCTCGGTCGTAGGTTGGAAGGAGTTTCCGGAGCCTTGGGTAGCAGTCGCGCTCGTGCTCGCCGTGCTTGCTTGACCTGCAGCCCGCCGCGCTTTACGATTGCCGCCCATATTCAATTTTTCATTGATTTTGACGGTGGTTATTTGCAGCGAATGGGCGGGGAGTTAGACTAGGTGGTGGTAGATGGATGGAGGGTGAGGGATTCTGGCAGGGGAGCGAGAGGTGAGGGTCAAAAAAGATGGGATGAAAGCTGGATTGGTCCAAGCGCTCCAACCCGTCAACCACATCTCCTCCCCCATCAGCCAGTCGGTACACTCAGGTAATTACGGAAGAAGACAATCATCACAACGCCGCTATCAGCTGCAAATAGTACGAATCGACGGGGACGCCGAAATGCACTGGATAACGTGGGCATCTGTACCCATTCTGGTTTTCGGACTATGGCTGTATACCTCCCAATTCTGCCAATCATTTCCCATGCTGCAAGGAAAGCGCATCTTGTTGCTCATTGCGCACCCAGACGATGAAGCCATGTTCTTTGCACCTACGCTACTGGCCTTGACCCGCCCGGAGCTTGGGAATCATGTCAAAATTCTCTGTCTAAGCAGCGGTACCGTGCCCCCTATTCCCTTTAACCTCTCAAACTTTCTGTTCTTCTGCGGGCAAGCAGGCATCCGGTTTCGTGCTGATCAACTCTGAGTTCGCAGGCGACGCCGATGGATTGGGCGAAACCAGAAAAAAAGAACTCGTCAAGAGCGGCATCCAGCTTGGGATTCGCTCCCAGGAAGACATACACGTGATTGAAGACAGGTAGGCCATTGGATCTTTTCCTTCCCCTCGAGGAGCCCCAATGACGCCTACTCACATATTGACCGGGCATAGCAACTTCCCCGATTCAATGACGGTAACATGGCACCCTCGCCTGATATCTAACCTTCTCACTTTGACTTTTGCTCCCAAAATGGCTTCAATCACCTCCAAAGAGGCGCCACAGGCCAACATTGACGCCATCATCACCTTCGATGCGCACGGCATTTCCGCTCACCCCAACCACAAATCGCTATACCATGGGTCGCACGCGTTTCTCAAGGCGCTTATGCACCGTCACAGTGGGTGGGAGTGCCCTGTCAAGCTGTACACCCTGACTACTACTTCCATGATCAGCAAGTATGCTGGTATTCTTGACGCCCCTGTCACTTTGATTCGTGTCACACTGGGAAAGAAATCTCTAGGAGATTTTCCTACGCCGTTGGTGTTTGCCAGCTCACCGGTTGGTTACAGGGTCGCCCAGCGAGCCATGACCACAGCGCACAAGAGCCAGATGAGGTGGTTTCGTTGGGGGTGGATCAGTCTTTCTCGTTACATGGTGATGAATGATTTGAAGAAGGAAAAGACGCTTTAGATGAGAATCACCACCGCCCAGGGGCGATCTTCCCCATGTTCGGGCGCCTGGGGATACCTCCCTTCTTGTGTATAGGTACTGCCTCGAAAGGGATCTTCTGCATTTCCGCCAACTGTCGTAACCATGCCACAAACAGCTCACCCAGGATGCACCCAAGTGTCCGAACATCTGAAAGGGTGCACCGGTACAGCTAAAGTACACCGGTTATGGCATGCTCTAAGCTTAGATGCTGTCAATGCTAATGCCCTGCACCACAGTTGCGCCGAGTTTGCAGCATAGAGTATATTTCGCTTTCCCCGCCAGATGTAGTAAGATTAGGCAGACTGCTGCTAAAGGATTAGCTATCTGCTCAGCTTAATCTATTTCGGCGACCTTGGTCATCTGATGCTGTGAAGGCGCACAACGCGTCCATACGTACGTGCAAGAGTTGTAGCGAATCCCGCGCTTTGCGCCTTCTCACGCCACACTTATTTGAATGCATGTATATATTACCATATGTCCTTGGTGTTGGAGCAAACCGCGCCCCGTTACTTTGACTTCGACATGACTATCCCGCTGATTTGCCAAAGCATGCTATCCCGTATGCCTCTCGAGCTGCTGAGAGCGATCTCCGATCATCTTGATATCCAGGACAAGGCTCACTTAGCCATGGTGAATCGACATCTTCGGATCAGTATTTCCCCTACCCTCGAAGATTTCATCCAAGCCGAGACTAGTGAATGGGCAGCTTCCAAGCAGCTCTACACATGTAAGCGCTGCATGTCTTTCCGCAAAGATGTCATGTTCGCGGACGCCATGAGGAAAGGACGCGATTATGCCCGCGGAGGCTCGATGGCTAGCCTCCGATTGTGCATTCAATGCGGGCTCAAGGTGAATTTCTATACCGAGGGGATGACGATTGTATACCTGGGGGGACGGGCCATTCTGGGCCGGCCGTGCAGCTCCACCGTGCAGCTCACCGATTACAGCACCCGCAAGACGATATGCGGCTCTATCGTACCAGCACAATTATCTGTCCATAGAACGACGCAATCATATTGGGACCGCCGACATTTAGTTAATGGAGATGGGTGGTCGCATCCAAACAGCGTCTACATTGACAGGAATATCGATGAAATGGATGCTTACTGGTTTGATATCTAGATGCCGGCTTCGCCGTGGACTGACATAGCTACTGCCTGGCATGGAGCATAATTACTGCGATCTTCGCCCCAGAGCGACCACATTTGTTACGAACCGGATATATCAATATATCAGTCTATTCAACATGATTGCCTTGGAGAAAAGCCCTCATGCATTTTCTTGTCTACTATCGTTCAATAATGGTCGCGAGTTAGCGGGTTCGTCAGTGTACACTGATTCTGTCACTCGTTCAATACCTGCTGAAGCACCACTTCACACATATACTTCAATTTTCGGCATCATGTGCAACCTGTCAATCCTAATGCAACCGAACAAACGCAAGCATACCTCACATGCCGTCACCAGCCAGAACCAAACAGCCGTCGTCACGGAGTATCATTCACAAACCTTCAACACGAATTGTTCCTACCTATACCGGAGGTACACCACCGATATCAATACCACGGAGTTCTCTTGGCCGATGACCCCATCCACTTGTAGGCAAGTGTTAAGATGGATATACCCCTACCCGCTCGCCGTCGGCAGTCTCTGATCGAGCGTCTGAGCCACTTTCTAACAAGAAGACCCTCCACACCAATTAATCGTCCAAGAACTGCACCGGTTCCGCACCATCATAACAACAGTATATCCCATCAAGCTCCCCGAAACGAGTCGTTTCGTTCTACTGCGGCTGATCCAGAACAACCTTGTCCATATGATCCGGAATACTACCTGTCGTTCCCACGCTTCGACCATCAGCATGACTACACGTGCAGAATGCGTGCAGCATGGGGTAGAGCAGAGTCCTCATCACCTATGCCCTGTGAAGCGTGCCGCTCTCAAAGTCCATTATCTCATATAGCCAACTCTTCTTCGCCTCGACTGATCAGGAGCCCCGAGAGAAGAGGAAGGCGAAGGGGGGATATCGTTCCAGGATCCAACAAGCGGAGGACAGCTTCTTCAAGTCGTTCATGGTCCCTTCGATTTCCACCTTTTCTGGGTGATGATTCCGCAGAACGTCCAACTCGACCGAGATTGGCTCGCCCGTATGCTTCCACGCCTGTTTTGAATTCAAGCGCTACAAATGGACCCGTCCCTGGAGAGACCGAGCGTAGTTCGTCATTCGAAAAATTCAAAAAGATACCAGGCTTGGGTCGATGGTTCAAGCAAGCTTCATCCCCATCCCCTTCACTACTGATTGCCAGCCCTCCAACTTCCAGCAGCAGCACTCCGAGACCTACTTCCCCAAATCTCCACTCTATACCCCTACTCCCTCGCTCCGATGACCACCCATTCATCTTCACCCGTGAACTCCAGCAGCACCTGGAAGCTCTCCGCAACGGCCAACCAAGCCCCCTGACAGATTTCCACAACAGGAGAAGGGAGAGAAGACCAAGAACCGCGCCTGGAAACGAGAGAGACTACGCAGATACCATTTTCTACCCTCGTGGTACTGGATCGCCGGTTCCAGCCAAACTACAACGACCGAAATTTCCGCCCTCTCGCGCATCAGGTCGGTCTATGAGATATGGATCTGCTTCTCATCAATCGAATGCGTTTCCAGGAGATAGACATCCATCGTCACCATCTTCATCATCGGCCATGTTCCCCATCAACACAAGCCTCCAAACAACCTTCGAAGTCATCGACATCACAGAAGAAGAAGACGAAATAGAAGCCGAGCCCCTCTCACAAAACACCGCCACAAAAAAAGATTATCCGTACCACTTCCACGCTACATCCCCCATCCCCCGCCCACCCAGCGGACTCAGGCATGTTCAAAGTTCCGACGATATCTCCGTCTCCACTCTTACCAGCAGCGCCTCCACCACCGAAAGTGACTACACCCTAACCGAAGGCCACAGCACCATGCCACCAACCCCATCAACCATTCAAGGCAGACGCCTCGAGCTCCGCGGTGGGGAGGGTAGTCGTACCATCAAAAACGTGATGCCTAGGTTGAGAGGCGGAGGTAGTGGCGACGACGAGGAGCGCCTCCCACACGGGTTGTGGTGGCTAGCTGGTGGTCGTGGCGAGCCCATGACTGTGCAAGGGTGGAAAAAATTGAGGCCGAGGAAGAGGATGGGCGGGTTTCTTGGGTTGGTGCTGCATGGGAAGAGGGCGGGGTTGGCTTATGGTGATGATGGAAATGGGGGTGAAAATACTGAGGGTTTTGTTGATGGTGGTGGTGGGGATAAGGTTGAAGATAAGGGTCCGGGTTCGGATGGAGTGGCCGGTGCTGGGTCGGGGAACTGTACGGGTAGTGATGGGGATGAGGAGGGGGAGGGGGGGAAAGCAGCATCTGATGACGACAAAGGAGGGGATAAGGATGCTGTTCCTCCTGGCTCCTCTTCTGATTCTACAGCTAAGGATGACGGGAAGGAACCTATTGACGCCGATGAAAAGACTGGTGCATCGGACGACTCGAAAGGGGATAAAGGCGATGAAGGGAACCAAGATAAAGCTGCAGATCCGGCGGATGGGTAATCGAGGGAAGGGTAGGGTAGGGTACAGGGGAGTAGTTAATGATTGGGTGGTTTGGGGTAGATTGGATATCGCAAAGGTTTCCATTTCTTATTTGATGGGTGGTTTTTGGGTGCCTTTTTTTAGTATAAGAACGATGATTTGGGGGGGTTTTCTCTTTTCTATTTTTTCGGGTTTGTTTTTGTGGTATAACGATCTATCTATGAAATGTTATGAACTTTTAACTCAAGCATGGAGCTAGCTAGCTAGCTACATAAGAAATGACTTTCCGTATCCCAAGCTTGCCAGTCATTGTCTAAAAATTTCCAACCCAGTCATTTACACGTGGCCGTAGACGGTTCTTTGACGAGATGCCTCCATTACGTAGGCTTTTACGGTCCTTGCTGCCCCTCATCACGATTCCTCATCTCTTCTCTCACGATACTGCTTCGCTCCTTGCTCTCCTTGTATTGGACATACCCGTTCCACTGTCCAGCCCGCAAACACTCCAGGATTGGATCGTATAAAGATGGTAGCGGGATTATAGTAGACGTCTCTGCCTGGTGCGAGACATGCGTTTCGGTGTGTAGGTAGCGGAAGAAGGATTGGTATGATGAGAGAAAAGCCGGCGTTTGAACAGATGAGCTACTAGTGATGTTCGATCCGTGAATTACGGCAGCGGAGGCCGATGAGGAGAGCGGACTAAAAGTTCCGACATCGTCCTGCTGTGTGGCAAGCGCGGGAGGAGCTGGTGATGCGGGTCGAAATGGGGAGGGCATGTCGATATAAGACGTTGAGGGTCGATGTGTACAAATGACAGGCGATTAAGCAGGAACACGATCTTGTTAGATTGTCATGATGGCGAAAAAAGAGAGATCTCAGTAAAGGCTCATGGTATGTAGTCTCCAGCGCCTTCTTTGTTTGCTAGTTTGGGTGAAACAACTGTTTGCACATGTGTGTTAGGCGAGGTGAACAAAAACAATGTCACTACGCGAGGACAAAGACAAGCGTGAGACTCGCGGAATGGAATGTTTCCGCGTAACACGCATCAACGTCAATTGATTATTTGTCTAGACAGAGATGGTCTTGAAAACACTATTGCATGTCAGTAATGATGTTAGAGCAAACGATTGGGGACTGAACTTACCCAAACCCACTTCCTCCCGTGGCCATGATGGTACCAGGGATTTGAGGATGCCAGTGAGCTTCCTTGACTTGTTCCATGTAATGCACAAACAGCAGTTGTGGTGGTACGTCCTGAACGCCACCTGTATCCCTGCTCTCCTCATCATCCAACTCTACTGAAAGATCCCATAGAGTAAGAGTATTGTCACCGGCACAGACCGACACGATACTCTCATCAGTAGGATGCCACTCAACGGAGGTGATTTGCTCCTTGTGAAAATTGTAAGAAGCGACAGGCGATGGCTTTTGGCTTCCCATGGATGTTTGCGGTTTCCAGTTTTTCAAGTCCCAAACAGCCCATTCGCCGTCGTCAGCACCTGATGCCAGCAGGAAGTTATTCTTGTGTGACCAGGAGAGCACATTGACGTCGGTTTTGGATACCTGGACACTGATGGCTGCTTTCCGTGACTTTGATCGCGTATCCCAAATCTTGACGGTACCGTCGCTAGACGCGGAGGAAAATACGGTAGGCTCTGAAGGTGACCATTGGATTTCTTCCACGGAGCCTTGGTGGCCGGTGAAGGGTGTGGTGTCCGTAACCCAGCCACCTCCTTGAGTGCGCGTTGTGGAAAAGATGTTGCCCGCCGTGTCTCCTGTCAGGAGCTTGCCTTCTGATATAATAGGCGACCAGTCCAGCGCGTATCCCTCGTTTGCCTTGTGTGCCCTTATTGTGGAAATGGGTTTGTTTTGAGCGGGAGTGATGGTGGTGCCGGGGGTGTCGAATGCAGTGAGATGAGGTGTGATGTCGTGTATCAAAACTTGGCCTGACTCGGTCATGGATGCTGTGAAGGTTGTTGGCGGTTTCGCAGATGTGCTCTGTGGGAGTTGGTGGGCGCGTATCCTGTTCGTGCAGCTGGTCATGGGTATGGATTTGGTTTCCAAGATGGGGTCTGAGCCTTCATCATCAGAGTCTTCCTCGTCCTCTTCGTCCTCCCTTTCCATTCGCGACAGACTGCTCATCTTCATAACCATGATCTGATTCTCCTTGTCTCTTCCCCGCGCAGCTTGTGTACCGGCGACGGCATAGACGGTGGCGGGGTATGTCTTTCTGTCGGAACCCAGATTATCTGGTATGATGTCGCACGAGAGACAGGGCCAGGGAGCTTCTAAGGCGTGGAGCATTTCATATGTGGACAGGTCGGGCGCGAGGGTTTCGCCAGCGGAGAGTTTGTGCCGTCCTGGGATGAAGGTGTTTTGATCGACTTCCATGGCATCTGCTTCAAATTAGAGAAAATTCTCCATGAGTAGAAAAGAAAGCAATTCGAACGTACTTTCCCTCTCCTCTGCTTCTCTCTCCTCATCTGGACGCCCATCCACGCCGGCTTCTATGATCTCGTCCTCGCTCTCGAACTCGTCTTCATATTCGTCCTCGAACTCTCCCACCTCGTCCTGGTCGACTTCCATGGGCCGGTCGCCATTTTTGATGGCCTCGAGCTCTTTCTCGTCTGCGTCTGCGGGTCTCTTGGCCATTGTGCGCGGTCAGCGAGGTGTGGTCGTGGGTATCAAATTTTTTTGGGAAGTGTATTATTTTTTTTTTCCGTTTGGGCTTCGCATGTGGTCTGCGGGGGACTAAGAATAATTTAATCGATTAGAGCATTTTTCGAGCGATGGCGCGCACAGACCACTTCAGCCCACCATCGCTCCTGCTCCTGCCAGCGGTGCCAGTGAGACTCCCGCGCACCCCTGTTCTGCTCACTGCACAGGCACAGGCACAGGCAGGCACAACAACCGTATGCACCCCAACCCCAACCAAACATCCGCCCAGTAATAACCAAACACCCCAGCACCCCATTCTTCAGTCTCTTCCTCGGTCGCCGTCATTCTCGCCGCCGCCATCTTAGATAGCAGAGCATGCAACGCGCCCTCTCTACACGTCGTGACGCGTCGGCCTAGTTAGTGAAGCTTGTCTCTCCAGTACACCAAGCGCGGGGCCTGGTCTATCTGCTGAACCTACTGTGTACACGTCCTGCCATCCCCTCCTATTCGCCTATCCGCCCCATACCTGCAATATACCTGGTCTCGAGTCAAGACACATGCAAGACAATATGGAGACACCCCAGGAGAATGTGCCTGTCGAGCCTTTGGAGACGCAGAAACATAGCGAACAGCCCATGGACGTCGACGATAGCATGAACTCTACCATCACCGCCTCCACCATCACCCCTACCACCTTTGCTCCTCTCCCAGACTTCAGCAGCAGTACCGCAAGCACCAGCAACAATAACAACATCGCCAACCTATCCAATCCCGGCGCCACCAATGGCTATTCCAGCGAACACAGGCCCCAGACATCCTACTCAGATACTGCATATCACCACTACGGTCACGCAAGTGACGGCAATTATGGCTCGCGCTTCAACACGCCCTCCGACGCAGACACTCCCCCGCGGCATGGCTACTATAACGGAGGCAAGGAGACACACATGGGTCAATCAAACTCTCGCCCCGGCTCCACAATGGGCCATAGATACCCAAACTCGGAGAGCGGCGTGAGATACCAGGACCAAACCCAGCGACCTGCGGCGCAACAGCAGCAGGAGGCTGCTACCAAAAATACCAGTGTGGTTATCAAAGTCGGCATGGTTGGTGATGCGCAGATTGGCAAGACCAGTCTTATGGTCAAGTATGTCGAGGGAAGCTGGGACGAGGACTACATTCAAACATTAGGTCAGTTACCGCCAAAGACATATCCGGATAGCTATACTGATTCCACCAGGCGTAAACTTCATGGAGAAGACCATTTCGATTCGGAATACAGAGATCACCTTTTCGATATGGGATTTGGGAGGCCAGCGCGAATTCGTCAACATGCTGCCGCTCGTTTGCAACGATGCTGTTGCCATTTTATTCATGTTTGACCTCACTCGAAAGAGTACGCTGAACTCTATCAAAGAATGGTACCGTCAAGGACGTGGTTTCAACAAAACGGCCATTCCGTTTCTAGTGGGGACAAAATATGATCATTTTGTCAATTTCCCACGGGAAGAACAGGAGGAGATTTCGAACCAAGTAAGAATTACGCCTACATTATGTCGCAACGCCAACTAACACTACCCTTAGGCCAAGCGGTTCGCCAAGGCAATGAAAGCCAGTCTTATTTTCAGCAGTACCAGTCACAGTATCAACGTACAAAAGGTGATTGACCCTTGTTGGCGGGCAACAATAAGAACATCACTAACAACTTCTAGATATTCAAGATTGTCTTATCCAAGGCTTTCGATCTCAAATGCACAATCCCCGAAATAGAAAACATTGGGGAACCGCTCCTCCTTTACCAAGCTGTGTAAACCCATCATGGCGGTGTGGGGAATGTCTTTTCACCCATCGTTGAGGCGTCCTTTGCGTAGACTTAATTCGCATTGAGGCTATGGCTTTACGAAAATCTGAAAAGAAAATGCATGAATCGGCGATTGGAGCAATCTATGGTTGAATTACACATTGGGCGTTCGCTCGGGCGGGAGCGCAAAACGGCTTGTGTTTTTATGTAGAGGTACAGGAATGCTTCTACGCTTTTCTTCCACAATCACCTTGACTGCTAGCAGTCTTGAATGGCTTTAACGATCTTGTAAGCAAGTATAGTGTAGTGTCTTATCGGACGGGCAATTTCACGAAATCTTTCGGCTTCCTCAGAAACAGTGCCGCTCGTTTTGTTATATCCAGAACTAAAACTATCGCAGAAGTCATGGAAGCTGTACGCGAGGACGGCGAGACAAGTTTAGCCGAACTAGCTCCAACCTTCAAAAAATATCCAGCTTCCATCATGCTAGCTACAACACACTGCACCCATAAACCTCATACCCCGCCTCATTTTCCCTGCCGCTTCAGCTCCACCTTTCACCTGTGTAGCTGATTATCAATATCAATCAACACCGCGTTATATAACCCGCATTGCTGGCCGTTTACCAGTCCCCGCCGCGACATACCTACAACATTCTGCAATAAAGGCAATGCCTTCAACCCTCCCTCCATACGCCCTGCCGGGTACACTCCTCGGCCCCGCGACCAAATACCTCCCGGGACCAGGCACGCACATCCACGAATCCCACATCTACTCCTCGATAGCCGGAAACGTCCGTTCAACGACCTCGCGCGCCGCTCCCCCGCCTACGCCTACAAATAAACCACCCACCACCAATACCCCCACCACCCCTTCGACGCCGACACCAGCAAACAACACCAAGTCAAAACCTCTCCCTCTCCTGACCGTCTCCCGCGACGATGCCGCCGAAGGCCAAGACACAATGGGCATCCTCGGCGTGGGCGGCGGCGCCGGCAACCCCATCCTCCCCGAAGTCGAAAGCATAGTGCTCGCGCGCGTGACACGCCTGGGCCAGCGATTTGCCTCGGTCGAGATCCTCGTGGTGGGCGATTCCGTCTGCCGCGAGTCCTTCCAAGGCATGATCCGCCGCGAGGACGTGCGCGCGACGGAAAAAGACAAGGTGAAGATTGAGGAGAGTTTCCGCGTCGGCGATCTGGTGCGCGGTGTGGTGATTAGTCTGGGGGATCAGAGTAATTACTATTTGAGCACGGCGCAGAATGAGTTGGGCGTTGTGATGGCGAAGAGCGAGGCCGGGAATACCATGTATCCGGTTAGTTGGAAGGAGTTTGTTGATGCGAAGACGGGGGCGAGGGAGAGGAGGAAGGTTGCTAAACCTTTCTGAACGGTTGCTTAAGGATGGGATGATAAGAATGGGAGTGGTAAAGGATTCTGGGGGGAATAAGGGAAAGGGAGCTGGGGCTACGACTGTACAATATCGCTTGATGGAGAATCTGGCAACTACATGGACATGTTAAAAACATGATCCGAAATGTCATAGCAGCGAAAGGCGGGAGAGAGAAGAAAAAATGATACCCAACAATTAGATCGATCCTTCGCATATAGGCATTTCCACCCTCCATACTTTCCGTTCAGCTACAGCGTCCACTGCGACACAGCGCCCCAATTGATCCCATCCTCGCCCATAGCCGCCGCGCCATAGTCCAACCCCTCAAAAGCATCCAGCCCCGGCGCCGCAAACGTATCCAATTCCAGACCAAGATCAAACTCGGCATCCGCACTCGTGGGTGTGATCCCCATTTCGCCCCTCACCTTCGGATCGAGGATATTGTCAATCACGCGAGTGAAGGCTTTACAAGCTTTTATGCACAGATTGTAGTTGGCCTCGCCGGGTCGCGCGCTTGATGAATCAAGGTGAACAGCAACATCCAAATGCGAAATCAGTACGCTGATCTTGCGAATGATCTCCGCGCGGGATATAGAAGGTGGGAACGCGTGACCCGTCTTTTGCTGTTCCTGCAACGCCGTAGCCAGCACACTCGCACTCGGGATGCCGAACAGAATAATCTGTAGCATGAAGTCTTTGTGTACGTCGTAGTTGCGGTCTCGCAATCTTCCAAGGGTTAGCGTGTTGGAGAGTAAGGTGGTGGATACGCGGAGGAGTTCGAGGTTGGAGGTGAGGGTTTCCTTTTGCGCGAGGAGCCGGCGTATCATGAATTCGTTGTAGAAGTGGGTTTGGTGGACGACGACAAGCATGAGGCAGACGGCGGGGAGGACGCCCTCGTCCCAACAGGTGGGCCAGTAGCGGAGATGCGATGGGAAGGCTTCCCAGGCTTCGTGGATGCGGTCGGATATGTCTCTGCGTTGCGCGGTATTAGCAGCCTATCTTGTGCATGTGTAAATTGATGCAAGGATAACACTCTTACAAAAGCTGCTTCTCAGCATTTTTATCAACTTTCACGAACGTAAAGTCCAGAATCTCTTCCAGAAATTCACTCGAGATATATCGCATGCGGGCCCACGAAGCTCGATTGTACTGATCCTTCGCCCAGCCGTTCTCGTCCAAAGCCTGTACCGCACTATTATAAACCTCGTCGGTGGCCATGATCGTTTCATCGGATAGGTCAAGAGGCATTTGTGCATTGATGTGTCTTTTGCTCATGCCAATGGGTCTTCCAAGGAAGGTTGAGATGATTTTGTCTTGCATGTATGATCCGCAACAGAGCCGTCTTCGAGTCTCGAGAAGCCACTGCGGCACTTTTGGAGAGTTGAACTCCCTGTGTACGCCCATGGCGTAGATTTGGTTGATGAGTTCGCCGATTCGTCTCCACGAAGGCGGTCCGGAGAAACCACAGACCTAAAGTGAAGGCGTACAAAGTTAGTAAAGTTCAAGCTGGTATGCTTTAATCGGTATAAAGCCTCGAAACGCCACACAACATGGTATAACGATGTACTTCATACTGTAGAATACGCACCATGATAGTGAGATGATAATTGTCGAACAACATCCACGTCGTTAGATCATTAATCGGGGTAATCAACGAACACAACATGATACAACTTGTCGAAGCCCTAAGTAACTCATCTACGAGCTTGGATCTCATTCCAGGGTGAGTCTGCTCATTGAGCAAATGGGTGCACGCCCCAAATGCCAGAGCTCTACCAGCTGTAGCAAGCACAAATCCAATTGCATCTAGTCTCAAATTTTCACCTGAGCACAACTCATGGAAATCACACGATGGTAGCGTCTCCGATATCTCCAGCGGTTTGCTACTGTTCTTTAGAACCAGCGTGACTAGCTGTGGGCTAGGGATAGATTGTACGAGATTATACCGATCAACTATAGGTTGTATAGCATCAATGATTCCGACAGAGAATGGAAGAGGAATGGTTCCAGCTTGGCAGTGCGTGGAGTACCACAGAATTAGTTCTCTAATAATGGTGTAGTACCGGAATGTCTTAAGGATATCCGTGGTCATTTGGATACGCATGGATTTGGTTAACGGATGCTGGTGGGACATCTCAAGATCAATCTCGGGTTCTGCTGATGCTTCTCGGTCGTTGACGGGCAATGACGACTCATCTTTTGGTAAGTTGGCTTCGTAGCTTGTTGGGCCCAGGTACCTAAAATTCGACGACACAAAGTCAGTTTAACCAAACCAGGGGTGAATCAATGGGCAATCAAGGTCTCAAAACGCAACTTCACGTGGTGTCTTGAGATACTACTTTGTACCCAGAAAAACGTACCCAGCGCGATATGTGTCGGCCGAAACAGCATCTGCGAATTTCGCACTTTGGAGGGATGGATCCCGACCGAAAGCATCGGAAAGAGACACAGAGACTCGTCTTTCAATGCCAATGTCAGTTTACAAACTCTTGAAAACTACGAATTGATTTCGTGCATCAGACTCACTTCCTCTTGGCCGGCCGAGGACGCTCTCTTGGTTGACCTTCTTCATTCTCGGTCGTTTTGGGTTTCGTCAATGGCGCCGGATGATAGAAGCAGCGATCCTCAATGCCGCGCTGAACGCAACGCTCGCATTTCGGGAACGCATGGTCACATTTTGTCTTGTTCAATCGGCAAGGCTCGCACGAGGCCGGTTTGCCATTTCTTCGGCTGGAGTTCCTTTATCACATTGTAACGTATGCGGTCAGTGATTGGACGATCCAGAGTTGATCGATGTATTGGCCCGCCTACATCAAAGGTGCAAGACTTCGAATTTATGCAATTGACAGCGAGGTATGTACTGGATTTGGGTCGCAGCAATACGGAGTTTGAATTTATTATCTATGTACAGGCAGCAAAGTAGAAAGCGCAAGGCTAAGACTAAGATGAAAATGGAAGCATCGGCAGTCGTGAGTCTCACGTGATCTGCGGTCTCCTTCAGCCCCTGCAAGTTGGTAGCTGAACTTTCTTTGGACATTTAGGGCGGGGTCGCTTACATTCCAATTGCTCTGCCTTCCATTACGATATCGATAAGATGGTGGAAGATTGTGACAAACGAATGCCAGTTGAACAACGACGATTGAAAACATGAGTTCCTCTCGTGCTGCAGGCATGGAATCAGAATCGACTCTAGTGGGTCCCACATCACTTCCAATCCGCACACAAAAACTGGCGCTAAGTCTCGAGCGTAGCGGCCTGAAATGCTAGAATGGGCCGCTTCATCCAAACAAGAGCCATCGAAAATAGGATTCCTGGATCTGCCGCGCGAGTTACGGGATTTGGTGTACTATCATGCTTTGCGGGTACCTGGAGCAGTTCTCGTCCAGACGCCGTACATTTTCGCAGCACGCGAAGAGTTCCAAGGGAGAGCCATTAAATACAAAGGGGAAGGTTTTGCTGAACCGGAACGGCTGGCTAAAGTGATCACCGTCGCTCTAGTGAGGACTTGTCGACAAATCCATTCCGAAAGCATCCTCGTGCTCTATGGCCGAAACATCTTCAACTTCCCGATCAGCAATGCTAATTTTGCCATCCGCTACCGCTCCCTCATCCGTAACATCGTGTTTGCAGTGGAGGCTGGACGCGGTATCTATAGTAACAACGAGATTGATATGTCGTATTGGTGGAGGAGAGTTTACTGGCCTAACGTGCTTGACATATGCACGAAATTGCTTCAACGCTATCCCGGGCTCAGTAACTTGACATCGCCCATCAAGTCTGAAAATTTGTGGCGTACATGGAGACCAGCCTTCATGTTGGTCGAGCGAAAGACGAGCAAGCAACGCATTGATATGGCCGCGCTATGGCTGAGAACAAATTGTCCTATCAAAGACCAACGACTGCAGAAAATTCTGCACATGGAAATCATGCCAGCAAGGGATGTCATCGAGAAGGATGAATGCAAAGGCTCCAGGTTTGTTGTTGAGGATGACGACGGTAATGAATGGAATTACACTGAATTTGCTTCTGCGTTTGAGCAGATGAAGAAGATATGAGCTGCAGAGTGGATTATTATTCCCTACTTGCGCGTTAGCTGAATATCAAATACAATATTGAGTAATTACATGTTAAACCCTGGGTACAGACTCGTCTGTCATCGAGACACCACGTGGAGTGGCGTATTGAGGCACTTATCATGTACCGAAATCACCCTGGTTGCATGAAGCCAACTTTGTACCTGCAATAATTGCACATCGCGGGCACGTAGCTGTGGTGGTGGCAGAGCTGGTGTAAAAGAGTTCTGCCAATCTTGCCGGGGAGGTGCGGTCTTATTCTACAAGAAACATGATCACCTTTTCGTCGTCCAAATCGGTCTCCTCCATCTCAAACCTCAAAATACAACCCCCAATGCCCCTTACACCCTGGGTTAAATCCTTCCCTACACTCGGTACACCGACTCCCAGAATTCATATATTCCTCGATCCCAAGCACGTGCCCACACTTGCCGCAAAGCACAGCCTTCTCTTCTCTCTTCTCACGGGGCCACACGTCCGATGTATGCGTCTCCAGGGCATTGTGGCAGCTGATGCAAGCGTAAAATTTGCGGCAGCAGAAATGCTGGATGGCGATGATGTCTAGGGGAGAGTGGTAGTGCTGGCATTGCGTGAGAGGAGTGAGGGCTAGGCCATGCACGCTTGGGCGGGATTGAGGGGTTTGGGGGGGAGTGGATGACATTGTTTTAGTGGGTGGGATGATGGTGAGTGTGTATGGTACTTGGAAATAAGGGTATTGCGGATGTATGTGTTGTTTCCGGGGTGGATGGAGAGGTCGAATTCTGAAATCTGGATTCGTAACGTCGCTTGGAAAAAAGATTTGGTCTAACATCGCTTGCGTCATTTCACTCGTATCTGTGGTCAACGGATGGACTTGATTTCGCAGCGTTTTATCTATAGGTTGGTCAGAGGGTACACTGATATTCGCAACATGTTGTTGTACATGTAGACTAGTAAACACAGTGCTTTACATATAACCTTGATTTTCAGCACTGTATCCGTAGATAACCCACCCATTCAAGATAACGAGAAAGAAAAAAATTGATGCGCCAACAGGCGAATTTCGACGCTACACAGCCGGAAAGAAGGTGTCACATATTGGTACATTTATATACATGTAGCAACCATTTGTAATCATGGAGCATAAGGGTTGCTTGCGCCGGTATCATCAAGCTTGCACACCCTTACCTACATAGCAAGCTTACGTTACACAAGAAGGGAGCGTCACAGCCACCATGACAGGCTTGAACGTGGGTGGAAAGATCACCAAAGGAAGAAGTAACTCATTACCTTATAGGATCTTACCTTCCATGGTCACGAACGGGTTGCGGTGATACTTACACACCTACCGTCAAAAGAGATACAGTAAAACATTGAGGAAACAGACTTGAAGAACCTGAGACATTGTGGAGTGCTAGAAAAGAAATTTCACCTTTGCCCTACCCTTCCCGTATCATATCCTTATTCAATTCCACCTGGATGCCGACGTCGGTCTTGGTTGGTATGCTTTGGATATGGTTTCCCTCGTCTGACGATATGCCAGTAAGCTATGGCCGTGGGTCCATACCTTTCTGTTCCGTATTCATGAGGGGTGATAGGGTATGGTATACAAAGGCGAGTGGTTGTGGGTATCGTACTGATTTCCGGGGAAGCTTTTGAAAGAAAGAGAGCCTGGCGAACAAAGCAATCGAGTTTTCCTTACCCTTCCCTTCCAAAGCGCGGGATGATGAGCGATCCGAGAAGTTGAATAGCTGTTCTTACCCTCATGGTTGTAGTAGGGTTAGATGCTGAGGCGAAGGAAAAAATGATCTTTGACAAACCATATGAACAGACCGGGCAGCCAGGAAGCACACTTAGTACCTCCGTCGCTGGCTCCGGTCGTCATAACTGTCACCTTCGTATCCACGCTTGCGGGAATTGTAGTCATCGCGACCACCGCCATAACCACCACCATCGCGATCGCGATCATTTCGGTCACCTCGGTCCCGGAACCTATCCCGGTTGCCCAGAGGCTCGTTGTTCGCGCCGCTAGATCCGCGGTCACGATCACCGTAACCCCGACGATCATCTCCATACCGACCACCGCTGCCACGATCACCACCACCACCACCACCACCATACCCGCCGCCATGACCACCTCGTCCACCACCGCGAGGTCCAGAAGGGGCTCCATCCGGGGGGCCATATCCAATACCTGAGCGCCCACCATATCCACCACCTCCAGAACCGCGTCCGCCACCAAATCCTCCACGGAATCCATTTCGATCGCCACCGAATCCGCTGCCACCACGGCCCCCAAATCCACCCGAGCGGCCTCCAAATGCTCCTCGCCCGCCAAAACCACCAGGACCGGCAGGAGGGCCAAATCCACCAGAGCCGCCAGGGCGAGCAGCTGGGGCCTTGGTGTAGCCACGTCCACCCAATCCACCGCCGAAACGACGAGGTCGCCATCCAGAAACAGTGCGGCCGCGTTCGACGTCGACCAACACCTTGCGGTCCCTAATCTTAATGCCATCAGTCTCCTTGTATGCAGCCTTCATGTCCTTCTCGCGTTCATAGACAATAAAAGCATATCCAGTCTTGCGCTTCTTCAGGCTGTCCTTGGGATCAGCCTTGGCATTCTCCACAATGCGAATTGTTTCGATAGGACCGTAACGACCGAATTCGCGCTCGAGATCCTCCTCGGTAGCGTGGTAGGAAAGGCGCGAGACGAAGAGGGTCTTGAAAGCATCTCCCTGAATCTTGGGGTCCTCGTTGGGCTTGTCTGTTGGGGTGTTAGCTTGTGTACAAACCTTGAGATACAACGCGCCCAGCATCTGCGATGCGGTGGTGGTAGTGATGTAATACATTGTTCGGCAGCGGTTTTAACAAGATTTGCCTGCTTTTCTTTCTTCTCCATCTTCTTGCGATCGCGCTTCTGCAGCCAGCTGTCGCTAGGCACGTAGCCATCATTGTCCTTGTACTCGCGGAAAGCGTCCATGAACTGTCCAATGCCACCTATGTTCGCAGTCTGGCGCGTCTCGGGCGGATGGTCAAGCGGCTCGTTCCAGCGCAGCGGAGGGCGCGGAGCGAAGAGCTGCAAGAGCATGGGGGGTAATTTGTCTGTCATGGTGTCAGATTGCTTGTTCAGCCGTGATAAAAAAAAACAATCTGTGACGGAGGGGAGGTGGGAGAGAAAGAGTAGAAGAGAAGTGTTGGAATTTGGCCTAATTAGGAGCGACGGGCGACGTTTTAGCGCGACTGCCTAAGCTGTCTGGCACGTGACCATGCCCCTACCGCGAAAAGTCTGGGCAGGCAAAGGACATGCAGAGTCAATTGAAGGATCTCGACTTCACGACTACGCCCTCATCATGCCGTTGTCAGCCATCCGGACGGTTGCAAAGCCTCAGGTAAGTTGATTGTAATTGAACTCATCTATGGTCCGAATATTGACGGTCTCGATAGAATGGCGTTGGCGCCTTCATCCTCCAGTGCAAGAAGCTCGAATTCCACTACTGCGACTGGGCCGGTTCCTCCCGCGGCATGAACGCCTTCATCAAAACGAACCTCTCTGCCTTCGCAAAGCGCAACCCCTCAATTGAGATATCGGTTTCTCCTCGGCCAAGGAAGCACCCCGTAATCCGCGCGCACTACATCAACGGAAACCAGCGATCTATCTGCGTGCGAAACATGTCGAACGACATCGTAAAAGAGAAGGCTGAATTGCTACGAGATGCGAGCGGCGAGAAGAACCAGAAATACAGCAAGCCGGTTACGAGTATCAACGAGAGTGTTAGAGGTATCTGGAGTCCTTTCCATGGCGCGAAGATTCAGATATAGGGTTATGCTGCGTGGTTTAAGAGGATGGGTTTTGAGAAGGGCCATATTGCAGAAGCTTTTACAGGAAGCCCTTGATGGATTGCATAGCACGGCGCACATGGTTCGAAAATGTACATTAACATGTACAATACTGTATGGAGAATAATTCCAAACACCGCTTATGCGGTTTCATTCAACGTTTATCATTTTCATGCCTACATAAACCCAACTAAGCATTGTGTGCTTTTACGCACTATGAGAGCGAACTCTTACAACCGAGCACTCCCACCATGTATTCATGCCTGGTTGGAGTTGATGATGTCCACGAAAGCAGGCTTCAAAGAAGCACCACCGACAAGGAATCCATCAATGTCGGGCTGCTTCGCCAATTCACTGCTGTTCTTCTCGGTGACACTGCCTCCGTACAAGATGCGAGTCTCGTCTGCGGCCTTAGCGGAGACCTCCTTCTTCAACCACTCACGAATGGCGGCGTGGACCTCTTGTGCCTGCTCGGTGGTAGCGACTTTGCCGGTGCCGATAGCCCTAGCCCATGGTTAATGATCCATCAAATCAAACCCATGACGAAAGGAAGAACTGACCAGATGGGCTCATATGCGATGACGATCTTGCTCCAGTCCTGAATCTTGTCTGCGACAGCCTTGAGCTGCGTTGTCACGACCTCGATGGTCTTGCCTGCTTCACGCTGCTCCAGACTCTCACCACAGCACAGAATCACACTGAGTCCACCGTCAACAGCTGCTTTGGTCTTGCTAGCAACAAACTTGTCGTCCTCTTGCAGGATGACTCGTCGCTCAGAGTGACCCAGGATAGTCCAGGTGATGCCGCTCTCCTTGAGCTGGTCGACGGAGATCTCGCCGGTGAAGGCGCCATTGGGCTTGTCGAACACGTTCTGGGCAGCGACTTCGAGACCTTTGCGGAGGTGCTCACGAGCGAGGAGGAGGTAAAGCGAAGGTGGGGCGATGACAACCTCTGTTACGACTAGTCAGGTCTTTGCAGTTCTTGCACGGTGAGCAATGAATAGTAGGAGAGCAAACGCACCGGTGTTGGGGTCAAGCTTAGCGTCGTTGAGGTTCTGGATGATGTCTTTAATGGACTTGATAGTACCATTCCTGTCCTCTGTCAGCTCGTGTCGTACTGTACGCGCGAGGCATAACTTGTCCGGAGACATACATCTTAAAGTTACCTCCGACAAAGAATTGGCGACCCATTTTGGCGGTATTTCAATTGATCTGTAAAAGTGAATAGAAGATACGGTGGAATAGAAGGTATACAAAAATTGAGGGAGAATGTAGGTGAGGTGGCAGGGTGCAATGGATGCGTTGTTGAGCTTGAAAGTATTGGCGCGTAGGATGGTGGGGGAGGGGCAGTTGAGGGACCTAAGCTATTACCTTTGAAGGTGAGGTGATCACGGCGAGCTTCGGAGCTTTTTGGAATCTCGGCCGTGGGCGAACAAAAAAGCAACGAATCGCCAAGTGAGTTAAAAGAAACCACAAGGTTAACCCGTATTCTCCCATCGTCCTGTTCAGTTTCGTGGGCAGCTTCACTGGGTGAACGGCTCAACGTACGTCATCGGCGGTGCTATTACCAGCGCGATGCGACTAGATGGAGACAGACCCAGTTATCTAGAAAAATCAGTGTTTTGGGACTGCAGGGTTTACATCATGGTATATGGTCCGAATACCTTGGAATCATGGAAGGTATATGCTACCTTGTGAGCGAGGCTCTTAGAAGACGGTGGCAGTTGCACTTACGAAAGTAGAAATAACATTACTTAATATGCTATAGTTATGCATACACGTAGCAGTTTAAAATATATAATGTGTATTTTAAAATGTATTATAAGAGGTACTAGCATTGCTATATAGAGTAATAGAAGATCGTGTACTTACTACCTGCCCTGTTTAAGTGCAACTTCCACTGTCCTGTAAGAGTGAGGTATACATTCACAAGGATCGAACGATGGTCCTCCGGTGAATAGCCTCGCCGATTCCCCTGATATAAAAGCGTGGAAAATTGGCGATCCTTCAGTCACAGTACGCTGGAATTGCTGTCAGAGCTCCCAAATGTGTGTAATCAGATGGGCGAGGGCATATATATATGCCCTACCCTAAGGGCAAACGCAGAGCAAACTCAGTGAGGTTATTGTAAGAGCTGTTGAGTATTCTATTCTGTATCACCTCCATGCATCTCTCGATGGCCATAATCCATCGCGAATAATGGATCCAGTTCATTCTAATTCACAAAGACAACCAACAACGAGAATTGCGAAAAGTACTTGGACTTTTATTATTAAAGACTTTTGACGTCTGGGGATACATAAGAATTCATCACCTCCAAGATAAAGCTACATGAACTATAAATACCGACTGCACCAGTGCAAGGAAGAAACGAAAAACCCCCTCCCCCCTCAACGAGGTCTCTTACAATTTTCCCCAAAACTTCATAATTGAAAAAGGCTTGTCAATAGCCATGGTAATACTAGTAGCCACCATAAATAGGATAACCCCTAGTATCATACCTAGGACGAGTAGCCCACTCATCGGTATCCGGCAGGCCCAACGAGCCCCTGGCTCGTCTCTGCCTCGTATGATCAACATACGGGAGGACATCTGCATATTCGTGTGTAACGTATGGAGGAGCGCGCTCCCCAAAGCCATGGGCGGCGGGCGGCACATATCTCACGTCGCGTGGATCAATGTCAGCGTATGAAATGGAGCGCTGGTACGACACGCGAGGCGGGGGGTATGCATGATCGACCTGCATGCTGTGGCGACGAGTCGACATTGGTGGTCGAGGAGCGTGCCACACAGCTGTTGCTGGTACCTTGGCGACAGTTTGATTATAGTAACCGTCGTTGTGGTAACGCGTAGCATGACGGCGATCGTGTGGGGGGTACGCTGGTGCGATGGCTCGCGGGTGGCGTGAGTGAGAGTTTCTTCGCACCACGACAGGTTCAGAAAATACACTGCTTCCGCCGTTTGAATAGACAGATGAGTTGCTGTCGATGTAATCATCGCTGATGTCGCTGCCGCCACCGGAGGAGTTGCGGGACATTGGATGAGCATACCTGTCTAGCCTTTTGAATGGTGGGCTAGAGAATCCAGTAGGTGAAACAGAATGACTTGCACGTCGTACTTCTTGGTGGTGTTGCTCGTAACTCACGTCGTTGGCACGTTCGCGGTCAATGCGAATGTTGATGTTCTGCGTTGATGGAACATTGCCCACTGAAGACCGGGGTGAAACATCGTTGGACGCATACTTTCCCATAGGAGGTCGATCAATGCTGTGTCTATCAATGCTTTGTCTCCCTCGACCTTTGGAGGGTTTTTCTTTATAGACTTTGACGATACGATCATGGCTATCATATCGGGTGCCACTACGGGATCGCATGTCCTCACCGCGACGGCTTCGACTTCGCGATCGCTCAACGTATTTAGTACGACTGCGGCTTCGTCCTCGGTCGGCACGTCTACGACTTTGACTTCGGGAGCGTGAAATAAGACTGTATGCTCCATCCTCAACTGACTCTGAACTGAGTTGGGAGTCACTGTCCGACCCGTCCGAGTCGTCCGAGTCGGAATCATCATGGTGAACAGTGTAGGTCTCGTGGCGGATGCTCTTCGTCTTGGGCTTCTTTTTCTTTTGCCTCTTCTCGTCAATTACGTTCACGATTTGAACGGATGGCTGTTGGTGCTTGTCGTTTTTGTCATTTTTGTCATTTTTGTCATGCTTGTCGTGTTTATCGTGTTTGTCATGCTTGCCATGCTTGTCGTGCTTGTCTGGCATGAAATTTGCGCCGGGAAAAGCTCCAGGCATTGCCTTTTGCTGATGTGGATGGGGTGGCTGCATAGGCCGCTGCATGATCTGAGGATGGTTGCCACCCATGTGTGGAGGTGGGATTCCCATTGGAGGAGGGATTCCCGTGGGAGGAGGAGGCGGCGGGAGAGGTCCACCGTGCATGTTGGTAGTGTCGTCCATGCGTTGATGATTTTGTGGCGGACCTGGCATGCCACCCCCGGGGGGACCACGGAAGGCTTGCTCTGACTGAAAGTTGCGATCTATGTGACGATTACCCTGTCCCCCGAAACCGAACCCCCTTGGGATCTCCGAGAGAGGACGTGGCTCAGTCTTGAGAACAAAATGGACACGTTTAAGCTTTAACCTCTGCTTGTTGGGCCATTCTCGGATCGAGTCTTTGACAACTTCGACACTTATGATTGCCCACTGGAGGGTGGGGTTAGTTTTCCAGAGTATCTGATTCTGCTCTTCAACAATATCGTTTGGTAACCTGCGTGCGGTTTCCGATTTGATTGTGTTCAGTGTATCCTTGACGGATATTTGTTTCCTTCGGAACTTGCTAATCTCCTCTTGGATCTCTTGGTGGGAAAGATGCTGTGGTTTTGCCTTGGCGTTTTCCCAGGTCTCAGCGCCATATGATTTCTCAATAACCCACGCAGACAATCGGGTGTCTAGGACAGGCTCTTCAACGTTGAACCGGGTATTTGGAATCTGTTGAACTGCATGAGAGGTAGATGGTCGTGGCATGTTTTGACCAGGATTGTTGGGGTGGAATTGAGGTGGGTTGAATTGAGGTGGTGGTGGGGGTGGAGGTGGGCCTGGAAAGGAACCATGATTGAGGGGTTGGCTGAAGGAAGTCATTGTCATGAAGCAAGTCGAAAGTGAAATGGGTAGCTATCCCTTCAAAAGAAGTATGTCAGTATAGTGAATGAATGAATGAATCTGGCTCCCCACTATCGTTGATTGGGGATTGAGAATGACTGGAAGCTCAGGAAAATCTTGGATCATGATCAGAATATATAGAGCTTCAGCATCCAAATATCTTGTGAATATCATAGCTCCTTCGGAACAGTTGAGAGCACTACAATGGAATACAAAGTAAGCTAGTAACCTATGCTGCATGAGTATGGGAATGGTGCATCGCGAGCAGGGTCAGGGATAGGGTCTCGCAAGCCTCATGGATTTGTTGGTTCACCGGCCACAACCACCGGAGGTGGTGTGAGTTGAGCCAAGAGAACAGGCAAACGAAGTACCTCCAGAGAGGGGGTGGACAGCAAATGTGTACTACTGGTACCAAGTTGGGGCTCTGCGCCTCACCGGAGGAGTCCATTCGTCAGCTTGAGGACGACGGTAACAGATTGCCAGCGCGCTCCTCCATGCAGAAGGCTTCCGCTTTGGGCCAAGGTGTGGTTAGTCCTTCACTTTGATGCCGGGCGGGGTCGTACGGGGAGACGCTATAGATACATGGCGTTGTGTACATGTGTCGAAGCAGTCAAGTTGTTGCAATGCGTAACTGTAGAGAGACCGAGATGCACGCTAACTCAAAACGGCCGCTTGTACCAGAGGCCCCACACCTGTCATTACTTTTATTCGAAGGTTCAACCGACAACTGTGTAGAAGGTGGTCTTGAACTGTGTGAATGTGAGACAAATGGCAACGTTCAGGCACAAGAAATGTGCGTTCTAGCAACACTGTGTCCCCCCATGGCGAAAACCACGCCGGAAGGAGCTCTACGTAGCGATTTCTTTTTGTGCTGACTGCCGTCGTGTCGTCCCGCTCCAGAGACGATCGACTCCTCCCTCAACTTCCCGTCAAACACCAACACTCGCGAGCAGGGTTAGACTAGAAACACGCTAAAGTCGCTCCCGTCCGTTTGCGGTACGAAGGGAACTGGCAGATCCTATTCAGCTGCTTGTGAATCGACTCCTACTCCGCCACCTTGATTGTATTACGGGCGGGCGGGACGAGTCTCCTCCAATATCTTGACCTCCCGGCAACGAGATTCTCGCCTAAGCCATAAGCTCGGGATGGGAGGGAAGAGGAGCACCAGGGGTAAGCGGAGGAGCGCGGTCAAAGCCATGACCTAGCACTGACAACATCCCATATAATAATAAACCCAGTGTGGGTTACGTTAACATTTGGTGTTCCCAGGAGCATGCAGTCCATATGCTGCTGGCAGCCTGGTCTTTCTCGTATGTTATGCAAGTCGGACGCCATCATCTGCACAGTGTCACGCTGAATGGGTATCAAATAGAATAAGTTACCGCTGCCAATCGCTAACGGGCGGTGTTATCAGAACGCAGAGCAGGAGGGGGGGCGTGGTCTACACCGGACGGCTTTGATCGTTCCTCGTCCAACGACACCCACCACCTCTCAGCCTTATAGACCCACGCACATCCCTGATTCGAGGAATGTCGTTGCTACAAGGCTGAGCCGGCACCCGATAGGCTCCATGCCCACGCTGTTTTGATTTATGGCTCTGCGGCTTGCTATCATAAATGGATGTCCTTCCACCGGAAGAGTCTCGTGTCCCTCGTCGTCCCCCCCATCTGCGCCGTACCGGGCCTCTAGATCATTTTGGGTTAAAGCTCGCCAGGTTATAGTTTGGAAGAACCAGTTTGATTCCGAGTTTTGGAGAAGTTGCTTTGCGCCTATCAATCTTGGCGTTCAATCAGTACACTGTTGGTTTGCGCCAGGGCACCAGTCATCACGTCTCCTCTCCCTGATATCCGTTCTATCAGCCGAATCAAGCTCCTACGTCACAAAGCAAGGTCATACTCTCAATGATAAGAGTCGGACATTTGTGAAGGGTATATCCTTGAATGCTCCAAGGCAGCAAGCAGTCAAGCAAGCAGGCGGTCTTATCAATGACATTGGTAAAGCTGTGTCGTGGCGTATCGCTATATGCTGGATTTATTTAGGAACAATGATGGTTAACCATTGATGACAGTCAATAAGCCAGCCAGCCAGCCAGCCAACCGGGTATGTTTTGGGGAAACAGAGGGCGGTGTTACGACCATGTGCATCATACTCTTCAAGCAGCCAAAGCTCTCCCCTACACGGCAAGCCGAAGAATGAGTCTACCGAGAATCCGGGACGAGACAATAAAAATCATCATGATGCACCATGGTACAAAGTATAATTGTGCTACTTATATGTGCACGACGACGACGACAACAACAACAAAACACATCACCAGCAATAGCAATAGCAGCGGCGGTCAGTAGTGGTGTAGACAACAGCTGAGCGCGTAGAGTCCGTACCATCACCGCGTAGAGCTTGTACTTCATGTATGACCTGTTTCAATCTGTCTGGGTTGTTTCTCCTTGTTTTTTGTTGTTGTTCAAGCGGGTGTAACGTTCCATAACATCCATACATGCGAAGAAGAGGGGCTTAGGTATTGAGTATGAGGGAGGGCGGAGTGAGCTCAAATGTATGGTGGGATTTCACAAGGGATATTGTCACATTGCGCTTCATCTATGATAAATAAGTGCCGATCGAGGCTAGTGATATGATTTCACGTCTCGAGGTTCAACACGTATGGTTACAGACAAACCACTTCCTTCAGTCTTACCCATGACCGCCACCACAACAAGTCACAGCAAACAAAAAAATGGCGTCGGGGCAATCTTTTCAACATCCGAGCTAACGAATTCGAGTTGCTCTATCTTGGTTTATCATCATTACGTTTTTTTGTGTCTCCTTTCCCTGTGCCCCTTCTAGACCACCGTGTCACCCTTTGCACAGCCCTGCTCCTCCCCTTCGTAACCTTCATACTACAATACCACTGATTCCGCCTCATACCCCAATGCGTGATTACGATTACTTCTCTCTGTGAATTACCGCTCACGATGATACGCGCGGCGGTAGTAATGACCAAGAGAGAACACGAAAAAGCTTTGATAAAATTGTGATCAAGAAGTGAAAAGTCTAGTCATGCTAAGTAGCACTATGGAAAGGAAGATGAAAAAAAAAGATGATACAGCGAGGGTATGAAGGTATATCGTATGAAGAAGCCTGAATAGAAGACGCTTAGAACACCTTTTGCCAATGCTAGCAATGCGAGAGAAGATTTTACAACAAACAATGCGCTCCAAGAGACGATACGAAGGGCAAGGCAGACAGGAGTGGTAACGGTGTAGCATGTGCTTGTGGAAACAGCACTCGGTAAGCAAAGCAGGCAGCCGAGCACCGTAATTCGCCTACTAAGAACGGCAAAAAGGTGGCCGTACTTGCTCCATGTCTCACCGAGCTCACCGAGATGACGAGGCAGCGACTCATAGCTCAAGCCGCCCACACCTCACTTCTACACTCCATCTCCAAGACAACAACATCCCAAAATCGCGCGGATGTGTCGTGAGATGAATACGAGAAGATAGCAAGGATGAACAAGTCACCTCACTTGCCGAACGCGACTCCTTCGTAACCAATCCTCGAGTTTGCTCAACCCGTGCAGTTGCCTGCAGTCGTATGGCCACCTTTATCGAAGGGGAAACTGAACGTCTTCTACCCCACTTTTGATGACATCTTCGAGTTTCCACCGGGGAGGAGACTTGACCAGAGCACCGTTTTCTTGGGATAACTTCTCCTCAGGGTTTGCTCCACCAGCAACACCGCTGCTGAATTTGAGTTGAAGCAAGTCACCAACTTCGTCACAAGCCGCAAGCATACGGTCGAGGTCATCCTTGTTGTGGGCTGCGGAAATGCAGAAACGTGCTCTCGACGAGACCAGCGGCGTCGCGGGATATCCAACGACAACAACGGAAATTTTGCGCTTGAGCATCTCGTGGGAAAATGCAGGCATTTTTGCAGGGTTGTAGAGCATGACGGGGATGATGGGAGAGTCGTCGTGACCGTAGACTATAAAGCCCAGGCGCTTCAGACCGAGACGAAGATAGCGAGAGTTGAAGATGAGACGTTGGAGGCGTTCTTCACCCTGGCCAGGGACGAGGTCGCCGTTGATGATGCGGAGTGCTGAGGCAATCTGAACGAGGACCGGCGGGGTAGGTGTTTCGGCAAAAAGCATGGCAGCATTTTGCGTCTTCATTGCTTGAATGACTTCCTTATCGGCAGCAAGATATCCACCATTGGCACCGAATGATTTGGTGAGAGTACCCATCAAGACGTCCACTTCAGACGGGTCGATACCAAAGAAATCACACACACCACGCCCTCGAGGACCAACCGCACCAATCGAATGCGCCTCGTCGATGAAGAGGTTGTACTTGTACTTCTTCTTGAGCTCAACGAGGGCGGGCAAATTGCACATAGTACCCTCCATAGAGTAGAGACCTTCGACAACAACCATGATCTTCTTCCACGGACGATGAGTGCGTGGCTGACCTTGTGAAATGGCTTCGCGGAGTATCCTTTCGAGATCTCGCATGTCGTTGTGTTTGAACATTCTTATCATACTTCCACAAAGACGAGAACCAAAGCGAATAGAGGAATGATTCAACTCATCCGAGATCAGAAGGCAGCCCTTTCCTACCAATGTCGGGAAGACGGTAGCATTGGTCACGAAACCCATAGAAAAGACCATCGAGGCAGGTTTTCCAACGAATTGAGCGATCAAATCCTCCACTTCAAGAGTCAGCTCGGAAGTTCCGGCGTCCGCGCGTGGGCTGGCCATTGAGATGCCGTATTTGCGGATTGCTTGCTCGGAGGCATCTGCACAAGGGCCATCGGATTGAGCGAAACCGAGGTAGTTGTAGGAACTCATGTTGAGCGTCTCAGTAGTGGTTCCGGTGAGTTTGAACGTGTAGTTGCCGTCATCAGATGTACGATCGAGCAGAGTAATGTACCGTCCAGGAACACCAGTGATGGGCCTTGCAAAGCAGTCGTTGATTCTCATCTTTAGACGCCGGGTATAGAAGTTGTCGAAGTCGCTGTTGAGAGGAGCGTAGCCGTCCCGTTCTGCCAGATGGACATAATGCGCTTTTCGGAAACGCTTGCCAAAGAAATCCCGCACATGGCCAAATACTATTAGGATTAAGTAACTGATGTAGGTAGTGAGGAGGAAATAGTAGGGCGGCTCGTCCTCGATAGGATCTCCAAACTCTCCTTCGTACTTGCTGACATATCGGTGATGTTCTGAGACCAGAGGTCCAAACTGCGCGTGCGCTCTTGCCAGACGTCGTTCTTTTTCAATCTCGGATGGCTGGAACAGAGTCTTTTGTTCAGTGGACATCTTCTCGTCAGAGGCCGAGGTAAGATTGATCGTGGGTAACGGCTTCGAAGACGGCGAAGGGGAATCGAGGAGAGCTTGCTGCTGAGCGACAAAGGCCTCTCGCAACGCAGCAGCCTCACTTCGCGTACGTGGGGAATTGCCTCCGAACAACGAGGTGAACTTGTTTCCTTTGGTGAAGGATGTCCGGCGCGGCTGTTCTCTCTTCTCGTTTAGGGCGTCGAGAGAGGGCGTCGAAGTAGGGGAACTGGTCGCGAACGGATAGATGCTTCGGGCAGGCATCGCAGATAGGTTGCGAAAATTGACTGGCGGAGGATGGTGTGGACCGTAGGTCGGGCCTGGGAGATGTGGAGAGGGTGTGGGCCGAGGCGGCTCGCGGTAAACCAGGGGGGAGCAAAGCTACGACACTAGGAAGACTAGACAGAGAGGTCAATTGACTGAACAGTCGAAGGTACGCGAGTCGGAAGGGACGATGAGTAGACTGTGTACACGACAAAGAGTAATAAGAGAGGAAGAGTGTGTGCGAGCGAGGTGAGGTTCAGTCGACGCGTGCGAACGTGCGCTGATTCGACGGCCGGACACAGGCGGGTGGGAAGCTGCGGAAGATGCAGAGGTGCAATTGCCAGGCAAGATGAGAGGAAGCAAGCGGTGTAACTGGACCTACCTGTTTCACTGCGATGTGCAGATTGTAGTTTCTTTGAAGCAAACTACAAAGATACAGTCCAATGCGGTCGGAGGTGTTGGGTTCGGTGTGGCTGTCGCTGTCTGCTCCGCCGAACAATCGGGGTGTTGGCTGTCGCTGAGGCTGCGGCTGCGGCTTGTACAATTAGGAACGTTGCCAAGCGCCAATTAAGTGCAGATAATGCAAGTAGAAGTGCTCGTCGGGGAATAAAGTCGTCACAGGGTCGGTTGGTGCTATGTATTAACTTAATTGATGGTGGGTTGACTTGATAACTTAAAGAACGAGGGTGTATGGCCAAAGACGAACACGACTACACAGCAGTACCGGCGGCGGCAGCGACACTGGACAGCAGCAGCAACAGAGCGGCGGAGGCTAGGAAGAAGGGGGGGGGGCCTCGATTGTTTTATTATTACCACGTTAAAATTGCGATGGTTGGGCTTAATTTCACAGCAGTGCACAACAAGTGACAAGGCCACACCACACCACACCTCGCCACTCTTCCTAGCGAACCCGCCGCCAGGGGCCACTGGGCCAGAAATGGCGCTGTCTTTCTTCCCTTTGGGCTTTTCTGATTGATCTCCCAGCCTTGGTTCCTGCATTCGCCGACACGCCGGGCCCTACTCAGGCGTGCGGCTACGGCCATGGCTGATGGCCCATGGCTCGCTGCCGACGCTGCCGTCCGTCGATTATTTCTATCATACCTATTGTACCTATTCATCTAGGTATCCATCCATCCCACTTTCTCTCGGGCATCCGTTTTTCCACTGCCGTCCACGGTCCACCCCTTTTCGTCTTTGCAGTTGGAACTCACCCCCCTGTCGCTCTCTCCATTCGTCCGAGCGGCATTAAATTCCTTCCTCAGACGGCCATGTTCCCACGCCTGACTAATGGCACCCGACTTATCCACCCTCTTTTATGCCGTGCTCAAAATGCACACGACTCCAATTGCAGACACTCATCGCGATCCAAACAGACGCACCGCAATCGAATCCCAACTTGGTAAATCTTAAAACACCCGCCTCTCAGGGGCACTAGCAGCGAGCTAGGCCAAGCGTCCCAGAGTTTCAATCCATGGAACAAATTTGCACCTTGACATCGCTGACATCGCTGACATCATGAATGTGTTGCACACCCATCTGGGGTATCCTATTTCCTTCATCCATGAGACACCACCATACCCTGGGGGGACGTAGGCTCGGCTCCAAAGCTCCTCCGCTGCCGCTCCACGGTCAACGCTGTCTGTCAACCATGTCACCTCAAACGTAGCCCCATACATAGTGCAGCATCATCCTCACACACTCGGCCATACGCGTACATCTTACAATCAATCTGAAATGCGAACGATTTTTGATTTGTATCTTGTTGAATCTGTAGACTGTAGACTCAAATGGGTAACATGATAACCTTATCAAAACCGCCAAAGAAAAAGTCACCAGTCCGCCCAGCGGTCCGTCCGTCCCTTCACCCTGATAAGCCTCACCACACACCTTCCTTTGCACCCATTTCCCACACACCCGAAACTTCAATTGTATAACATTTGATAGGAAAAGACCCGCATACGTTGTTCAAGAGAAAAAAAATGAAGAAGAAAAAGAAAAGGTAGAAGAAGAAGTAGAAGAAAGAAAATAAAAAACACAGAAAGAGAATTGCCGACAAAAGAACAAGAATGAAAACAAATGAAATGACAAAACAGAAAATATGTCTCTGCACAAAGTCAACAAAAGGCACAACCAGCATCAAAGAAGAATCTCTCTCTTCGCGAAATGCCGTGCCCATCTCCGACGGTCGCCTATCCCTCTCTCGTGAAGTTGCAATATGATGGTGCAAAAAGCACAACCAGTCCGTCTCACAGCCAATAAGAAAGATGCCCCTCCCGGCCAAGCAACGCCATAGTGTTTCAATCCGATAAAATAGTCGTTCAATTTGCGTAACAAAGTTAGAGTAGCAGGTACCCCGAACACCCATTGATGTAGGATACACCAGGGCTCAAAAAATGAAGTGGAGTTTGTAAGCCAGGTAAGCCAGGCGATGGAATCAATTATGTATTCAACAATCAAACGACCTCTCTGCCAAAGAAAAGAAAAGCTCGAAGCCTCAGCCATGTGACCTTCTTCCGAATTAAGATTCTGTGTCAACATGCAGACGGATTAATGAGCATAGAAAAAATGGGTATTGAATGAAGCGTCAAACGACAAAAGAAAGACCGGCCATGGGCATTACATCTGAGTGTTCTCAGGTGATAAGCTCGAAGGGTCTATTGTGCCGAAAGATACCATGTTTTGCATGTCCATATCGTCGACGTGTTCCTCAAGCAAGGGAGATCTGAAGGGCATGTTGAGAGTCTGCTTTGCGTACATGTCGGTCATCTGCAAAGTATCATCTGTCATTCCGTGGTCTTGTGACATTGGGTACACGTCGCCAGAATTGTCGCGACCATATGAACCGAGCGGAGGAGACTGGTTGGCGATGATGGGGTCGGGATGTCCTATCGATGGCATCGGAGACGTAGCTGCAGCCGAATGAGGGGGAGGTCCCATCGGAGTATGGAGGAATGGCGGAATATTGTATTGTTGTCCGAACTGCGACGCAGGTACATTGTCTGTGGCAGGACCCGAAGTGAAGAAAGCAGGAGTGCCAAACTCAGAAGGCGAATTTGCGGTCGTTGCTGACATAGGATACTGTCGGTATTCCATTCCATATCCGGCTGAGGTATCAATGCTAAGGTTCGGGCCAATTGGGCCTGGTGCACTCTGCGGGATAGGCGCATAAATGTCTGGATTCGGGGAGTAAGGAGAAGACTCTGGCTGAATCAAGAACGATGGCATAGGATTACGCAAAAGCGAGAAATCCACTGCAACGGGGACGGATCGACTTCGCTGGCGTTTGTGGCCACGCGCATGCAGGCCTCCAGGAGCGAAAGGTGAGTCATGGAAGCCAACACCCATATGCGGATGTACCAAATGATTAGGCTGTGAGGCCGGGCGATGACCAATGGGTGATACAGGTGCTGATGCGGCAAGAACATTGTGCTCGTAAATGTTGTGCCTGTTCTGGAATGACTCCAGCGACACAAGCTTCGCAAGTTGTCCGCTCAACACTTTGGGGTGGCCGCCAAGATGGTGCACAAGGATTTGAGAGGCTTGCTGCTCTTCCGTGAAGTCACCACATTGGAAGAAGCCTCCGGAGCCGGAAGAGTCCATGAAGAAGTTAGGGGGTCTGTTCAGCTCAACAATAAGCCCTCCAGGCCGTTGCGAGGCTCCCTCCGCGCTTCCGTTCATATCACCATTCTCGAGGGAGATGTTTTTGATGTACGAAAAGGGATATTCGATCTTGTAGCCTGCTGAGTCGTTGTTGATGTAGTAGGTGACGCATCCCTTCTCTGGTGAGTAGAAAATAACCAGGTCCATAGCACTCTGGCCGACACGTCGCCACGTGCCAATGCTGAGTGAACGGCATGCGAAATGGTGGATGACTAAAGACGGTTAGTTGCGACTCATAATAATCCAGAAGATTTCAATTGGGGCACAACTCACCAACTTTGGAGGAGCTGGTGTCGGTGTTGAGAAGCATACCGCTGCCGTAGGGGGCCATTGATCCACCGGGACGTCCAAAAAAGCTAGATCCCATGGGCTTTCCGGATTCCATGGCTTGAAGTGCTAGGTACCGACGCATCGACTCGGGAATATCGTTGCAATCGTCACCATTTTCAATGCTCTTTTTAGCGATGTTCTTTATCTTGGCACGCCTGTGGATTGTCAGTTTGCATGCCATGGGCTACATACTTGGAAGCAGCGCGTACCTGTTCTGGAACCAAATCTGGACCGAACGTTCGGTCATGTTGATGTCCTGGGCGATTCTCTCTCGCGTGGCAGCGGTGGGGGTGGGGTTTTTGTTAAATTCGACCTCGAGGGTGACGAGCTGGTCCTGCGTAGCTCGCTGGCGCTTCTGGTTCTTCTGTTGCTGTGTAAGGGTGCTCTTGCGGGGAGGTCGGCGCGGGGCAGAGCCGTGAGTTGGGGTGTTGACAGTTGCTTGGGGCGACGGCGTCCCACCGGTCAGTGTCTCTTCGGGTGACTGCATATTGGGGGTTGGTGTTGGATTGGCAAAGGCCAGTAGAATGCGGGTAGTGATTGGAGGAAAGTGGGAGAAATGATGACTCGTTGGTCTGTCTATGAATGTCGTAAAGTATCGTCAAGTAATGGTAGAGGGAATTCGAATAGAGGAGCTTTTTGAGTGGGCTATTGGCGGGATCGAGGTGGTCGCGTGGGAATCCGCGGGAGACTCGGGCTCGTGAAAAATCACCGTCCAGGCGCGGGGGAGAAGATGGTAGAGGGGGAAATACTGCTGTCCGAGGAGCAGATGTCGCTATCTGATCGGCCACGGGCGATTCGAAGGCGGGAAGAAGGAGTGGAACTGGGAGGGAATCCAAAGGAGTGGACGGCAGAGGCCTAATGGTGGTGATGTGAAAGGAATGTGAGCAAAGGCTGAAAGGAGTGGCAGCGCTTTGCAGAGAGGAACAAAAGGGAAAATGACGAAGATCGCTGTGGTGCGAAATCCGAATTGAGGTAATCGAGCGGGTGTAAATGAAATGAGAGACTTGGGTGGAGGAGCGCGCTGAGATGAGGGAAAGGGGAGGAGCCAGGAGTCGAAGCACGGACAATGCTGCTAGGCCGGATCGGGCTGTGGGAGTCGTAGCACGGACAATCTTTGCTAGGCATCGTGTCTAACTACTTTGAAAATGTACTTGTGGGGGTGCGCGTCTTGTCTGTCTTGTCTTTTTTGAAGGGATCGATCTTCTGTAACATGTAGTCTAGAAGAAGGCTCTTGTCCACCGCCATTAAGGGCACCGCTGTCGCTACTATAGTTTTACCTCCAGGGTCGGTTAAGAGTGGAGAGGGGAGAAGGAACAAAAAAACCAAAACAGCAACAAGACCAACAACACCAACAATGGCATTCGGAATTTGGAATCTGCCTTCGTATTTTATTACCGGTGTTTAAACATAGTAACTGCACCTCGGCAGAACGATAAGTAAAGAGAGGACATTGTCGGAATCATTAGAAGAAGAAGAAAAGTCCTAAATTGATCCCATTCACGTCAACTCCGGGCAATTGGATACTGGGAACTCCAGGATTGCGCATAGATGGACGTGTAGTGAGTGGTGGGCTAAATGTTCATTTCTGCATCCATACGCACACAACATTTCCATAAGTTACAGATTTATAGAAGGACGTGGCCTTGATATTGTACTGTACATAATACGAACCAACGATGCAGTACTAGCTAGACAGTGTGGAGTGTGTACAGCGAAGGGGATACTCACCGCACCGCAGCGTACCGCGCAGCACAGCACAGCACAGCACAGGCACAGGCACAGCACAGGCACAGCGCAGGGCAGGGCAAGGGCAAGGGCAAGGGGGGCCATCGGAGTCAGAAAGCGCCCGTCATGTATGGCCTGGGCTGCGGTAGCCTGTAGCCTGTAGCCTGTAGCGTGTGGGTGGTGTCGCTGTAGGCTAGCAATGCCTAGCATGGGTGGGCGGCGGTGCATGGGTTTGGACTTTGGCTGTGAGGGTAGGCAGGGGCAGGCCGCTCCGCTCCTCTCCCTCGCCAATCGCTGCCTGGTCCTCGCGCGCACGACCGTTCGGCATTGAAGCCAACGTTCGAGAATCGCCCCCTCGCTGCTGGTCGCTGCTAGTTTCACGGCCGATACGGCCATGTCCTAGTCCTGGGAAAGGCCTGAACCGCCCAGCCCAGCGAAGCGTGAGCCGCTTAACCCGAAGCAGACGCCTGCCGTCGTGTCGCCCACCTGAGGCCCATGGTGTTGTGACTATCTCGCCAGACCAGAGACTCAGAGGAAACACTCACTGCTGACTGCCCTCGCAATGGCTTCCAATCGCTCCAATGGCTCCTTTTTCTTCACCTCTGCCTCTCCGCGGTCGCATCAGCTTCCGCTCGCCTAGCCAAACACCATGCCTCCTGATCGCCCGACTACCTCAGCCCAGACGAAAATCACACAGGCCACGACGCCCGCTCCGTTGCATCACGCCCAAACCCAGTCCTGTACCTGTACCGTTGTGCGACGTGCTGGCATACCCCAATGTTTTTTCAACACTTCTGCTGCCAAACCTGTCGTCAAGATGCGGGTGAACCGGCGCCACAGACCCGACCGCTAACCGCCCTGTCTAAACCCATGTACTCCCCTACCCTACGCTCCCTACTCAACGCCAACCATTGCAGCCTGGCCTGGTATTCCTGTCCCCTCGCTTCACTCTAGCTAACTACTGCACTGAAGACGCGTTGACAACAATAAACCTGCGTACGGCACAGTCTTCTAAACTTCTCCCCCAGGCCCTATCGGTGCTTGCCGGCCACAGTTAGCCGCAACACAATGGCCCAATCCAGCACTTAGTCGCCTTCCTACATTGAACGCATTTCGATGCTCAAAACAAGTCTGATCCACTATTGTAGCAAAATGGCCCCAAGCGCCCTGTCGCCCAGAGGCAACGCGGAACTCCCCAGTCAAAGCGTTTCAGCATCAGACTGTTCCGAACAATTCGCAAGCTGTCCTCTGTTTCCAGCCACGCCGCTTGCTTGCTATATCCCTCCCACTTTTCTGAGTTTGAATGAATCGCATTGCACAATAGTTTATATGGAACCCTAAAACATGGTGAGGTTTAACTCAGGTACAAGCAAAGGGCCGGATACTGTTTTACGTGGTGGCTGTGCCCTCATGTCAGAGACCGCTACGCGCAGTCCGGCGAGCAACACTGAGTGATGATTAACTGCCTAGTTGAGTTGACCTTCAGGACGAGTACTGCAACTCGATGCCCACTGCCCGAAAAACCTGCTCCCTCTTTCTCAAGTCGAGGCTGGCGCCAAGGGTGAACAGCAGCTCTTTTATGCGACCCTCCCACAACAGTCCGATCCGCCAGTCCTGGTCTACTCGGGCCTTGAGTATCCCAGAGACGTCGTCATCGGGTGTACTGGTCGCTTGTTTCCAGTCTGGCCGAATCTTGTTTACAGCCCATTCCACGTCTGTGCTACTACGGCGGCGCCTCCAAAGTTCACACCCGAGTTGCAGCTCACTCTCATAAGAATAGAAGTTGAAGTCGAACCGAGAGCAGAGAGCAAGATTGTGACCAGCCTTGACGGCATAGGTGGACGAGAGATTTCCCATCAAAGGGTTCAGGGTAAGCGTCATGGTGTACGGGAATCCTGTGTGATCAGGCAGAGTTGTAAAACGTAAGCCGGTGCTTATACCACCACTCTTGTTCAAAAGTCCATAGTAGAGTTCAGCTCCGGCGCTGAAGCGCCCGTGCACAATTTCGGACGTTTGCTGTGTTGTCACTGGGTTTGTGGGCGCCACTCTGGGATCGGCTCCAAAATTGTACAGACCTCGTACTCCCATGAGAGCAGAATCAGTGCTGTACAGGTATTCCGTGCTATATTTCCCGGTGTCGTTCTGCAGCAGCGTAAGGATTGTGCCGCCATTGTTGAGCGCGGAGTCGCTGACGGCAGAGACTCGCAATTGTCGAGTTGGCGTGAGGCGGCGTAGATAGAGTGCTTCCAGCCTGGACTGAGGGAGAAATATCCGCCCGTAGAGCAGCGTATCTGCAGTCATATAAACATGTGTATAATGGTTTGAACATCAACGAGCGCACCTCTACGGTCTATGCGCGTTCCGCTGTGCCATATCTCCCACCACCAGTCCTCATCCGGCTTGCGCAGCTCTTGCAAATGACGGTATCCCCTCACCACATGGTGTAAGTCGAGTTCGGAGCTCTTAAGCTTCCTGTGCAGCGGCAGCGACGAATAAAGGTATGACACCGAGCCGTCCACCACACCCACGTTTCCCAAGGTATATGACGTTGCAAAATTAGGAGCGGCAAGGGATGATATCTGCAACCGTAATCCCTTGGGTGTTTGGAAGTCGAGCAATGCTGTGAAAACAATCAGTGGGGGAGGTCTAAACAAAAGCGTATCGGGACGAAGCAGCCTACCACGTGCAGTCGCGTTCAATGCGCCATACGAATTGTCGAGATTCCAGTGTGATGCCTCATAGAATGCATTCTGCACGTTGTCCATGAAATCCAACATTGCGTGCCGCGCGTCGCATCATCATGCGGCGGTGAAAGTCCTAGTCCTAGGATGCTCAAGCTCGAAGCTTGCGGGAGTCCGCAGTTGCCAAGCCCCGTCTCGCCTCAATTCCCCGCCAAAAAAGGAACTTTTTCGTTTTTCGACATTTTTCACTTTTGATTTTTAATTGACACCACACTGCCGCCAACATGCCCAAGTCGAAGCGCGCCAAGGTCGTACACTTGTCCAAGACGGACAAGAAAGGAAAAGAGCTCTCCTTCAAGCTCTTTGCTGATGTGCAGGAAGCCTCGGACAACTACCAACATGTTTTTGTCTTTGCCGTGGAGAATATGCGCAATTCGTACCTGAAGGAGGTTCGCGCCGAATTCTCCGACTGCCGGTATGAAGAGAAATTCTTATAATGGCCACGATTAAAACATATGCTAATCTTACTCAAGACTATTCTTCGGCAAGACCAAGGTCATGGCAAAGGCTTTGGGGTTGACACCTGCAGACGAGCACCTCACCAACCTCTCTCAGCTCTCGAAATACCTCGTCGGCAACGTCGGCTTGTTCTTCACAAATCGCGATCCCCAGGACATTATTGAGTACTTCTCCGCATACGCGCAAACCGACTTTGCTCGCGCCGGCGTCACCGCCACTCGAACCTTTACCATCCCAGCCGGTGTCGTCTACTCGCGAGGCGGTGAGCTGGCAGCCGAGGACGACGTTCAACTTCCTCACAGTCAAGAGGTCACGGTGCGGAAATGGGGCATGCCGACCAAGCTGGACAAGGGCAAGGTCGTTCTCGACGCTCCCTACACAGTGTGCAAAGAGGGCCAAACGCTGAACAGCCATCAAACCGCATTATTGAAACTATTTGGGGTCGCCATGGCTGATTTCAAAATTGATTTGAAGGCGTACTACACAGCGGCGAAAGAAGAAGTCACTGAGGTGAATGCGATGGAAGAGTAAATTACAAAAGAGCAATCTTCGGCATATCGTATGGCGTTCTCAGGCGTTTGGCTAAGTCATGGGCAAAAGTCGATGGGACGATGGTGTGTTCTATGCAACTATATGGATTCAATATACCCTTTCAACCCAATCACTCATCACTCTCCGCAATATATGTTTCCATGTCTAAGTGCAATTTACTGATCCAATAGTGCTTGAAGACATTATGCATTGACATATTTCTATCTAGGTTTGATCGCAAGTTGGGTAGGAATTGTGTAGCAGACCCATGTTTAAGAGAGGAAAGCACGCGCATATTTCTCTCTCCCCTAGCGTTTTGGTATCTTGTCTTGTTTCTTTTACAGATTCAATTCCTACTTGGAAGTCCTGTTCCTCGTTTCCGGAACCATCCGCCACTAGATTTACCGTTGGAAAGAGACATCCTCCACCAAATCCACTCTTGTAAAGCTACTTGAAAAGCCAGTCATGCATCAGAACTAGCAGTTCCAGCAGCAAGGATGGTTAGCGAACAGGCGGATGAGGGTGGCGCGACGTCCTGGACCGCGAGAGCGCGGGGCGTTAAGAGCTCATACAAGACTGCTACAGCATCCTGGTGAGCAAGCTTGGCTCACTCGTTCAATGAGAAACAATATGGAAGATCATCTAGCGTAAGTACGTCTATGCATATCACAGAGTTGTAATTACTTACTTTTTTAGGGCTCAAGAATCTATCTCCGCACATGCGAATCACGCTTTACCACCCCATCATCTTCCCCAGCAAGATTATCGTGACAGCACTTTTGTTACTTCCCGTCGTGAGATACCTCCCACAGCTACATGCCCGCGATGTGCAATTATCGCGGGTACAAAGTTGGGTTCATGCAACCAGGGTGGTTACAATACATGATAAGTGTCTCAATACGCCACTCCACGTGGTGTTTCGATAACAGATGAGTCTATACCCAGGGTTTAACTTCTCCACGACTGAGGACTCGGGTTCATTAGGTCTAGATTATCCCCTTGATATTTCCACGGCTGAGGACCTGGGCCTGTTCAGTTTAGATGGTGCCCTCGATATCGGCATAGCCAACCAACCAGGTCTATCTTCTACTCTTCCCACTATTCCAAACACCAAGGATTGTGGAAATGTTCTATCAGACGCTTTGAGCGCTGCAACAAAAGCTTTCCAACTCACCGGCGGATGCAGGTCTAAACTGGGCTCCACCCTGCACTCCATATGATTTCTCTGGCCTACATCTACAAGACCTTATTTATTCATTGCCTCGCCCTACCCGGAAAGCAGCGACGAGTATGTTCGATGTGCCTACAGGTGACAATCGGGGCGACCACGGCGACCGGAGCGTTCAGGACGACCAGGGGGACCATAGGATTCAGGGCCATCGTTTACCGGGAAATACGGCATTTTTAGTGCTGGATGCAGCTGCACACCAGATCACCCGTCAACTAGAGCGTTCTGTTGACAAAATGGCTCAAATCAGACTGATTCTACTCGGCGAATTTCGCGGCTTTTCCTTCCACAACGAAAACGTCCTTGGCTCTGTTTTCCAGACTTTCTTTGAATCACCGACCCCAGAACCAGGTGATTACCTATGGATCTTTACTTTCCGGGACTCTTGGTTTTGGTGGCAGGTGCGAAATGGTCTTCTTGATGACCGTACTATACGGCGACTTTGCGCAGCAGAAATATAACGCGGAATGGACCAAGCAAGAAGTCTTGATACAATTCATGGATTCAACATCGATATTACAGCAGGGCAATATCGATTATGGGACAGGGTATTACGTCAAATCGATGCCCGCATGTCCCATCTACCCCCAACCCAAGTGGATGTGGATGTACAGGTTATCGTCCAATGCACGATGTGCGAAAAGAAAATCGTACAGAACATCACTGAATAAAAAAGTGTTGTTTTTTTCGGAGGCTTTTCACTCATGTAATCGTTCAGCATCTTCATTTTCCAGAGAGTAGGAGATATTGTGCAAAATGCAAGTCGGATAGAAGAGACCACATCTATCAGCATCTGGCTGAGTTTGTACGCGATTATTCATGGGACATTACTTTAACACTTGTGGATTCTGGAGAGGCAATACAACGTCGTCGAACCATCTAGGACAGGGTCGACAATTTGTGGAAAGAGGCCTCCAGACGCGCAAGAACAAATATGAACACATCACGTCCATCTACGTCATCAATTAGAGCGCTCACATACGCCATCGAATCTGTTATTCAACGCCCCGACCGGAATGTTGTTCTCCAAGGTATAGACGCCTTAGGTTCTGATATGCCTGCACTCCGTGACTTCCTTCACGAGTTACCCCGATTCAACCAGTTTATTGTACTTTCCGGCGACAAGGCTATACCAGAGGGTCTTTATACCAGGACTGGGTTTGAAATTAGCAAAAGTGGAAAAGACTTGATCGGGCGGTATGATTTCCAAGGAGGTTGCAGTAGCTATTGAAAGAAGAGATAGCTGGTGGTCATATTACGGGCAGCGGGCAGTATATCTCCTTGGTACGCTGTCTGCGTACGGTGGGCGATGATAAATTTAACCATTCCGTAGTTACGCGGCTCTAAGAGTGAAGAAGGGGTGGGCCATTCACAGCAGGCAATTTACAGAACAGACATAGGCATAGGTAGTTAATTAATTATCTTATTGAACATCCCTCCAGTGTCTTCTCTCCGTTCATTGCAAGTCTAATCACTCTTCCTCATCTTCTTTAACTACTAACAATTGAACTTGACATGATCCCCTCGTCCGCAAAGTTTCAAGGGCGTATTATATATAGCTGTTCATTACTCCCAAATAAGGCCTTTTCGTTACTCGCTAGAGGGTGTAGGAAAGTAATGTGATCTGTATCTACAAGTTTTATGCGTTGCCAGAGTATGTCCTACTGAAAATCAAAAGAAACTTCTTCCAAATTTAAATCTTACATACTTCCTGCTAGCAGTCGCTTTGAGCTTTCGAATAAGCGTAAGAGGGGAGATAACAGTTGTATGCTCGTTAAAGTTGTTGATAATCTTAATGCTTAAGTAACGAAGGAGTAAATAAGGTGTTGTGCTTTTTAGGATTTGGAATACTAGTTAGCCCCATAGTCCCACCGCTCTGTCGGATAAAAAGGCCATGTAAGATGCTCGTTTTGTGGATTTCGCTTTTGTAGGGTTCGCATCCATTCAGCCATTCGAATAATCTATTTGAACATCATATTGTGTCGCCATGTAGATAGAATGTAATTTTTCTAAGGTAGAGTGTGCGCGGATATCTTCTTAAACATGGGCTAGATATAGAAATAAGCAACCGCTGGATCCGCTAACTTCTTCTCGTAGACCTTGTCCTTCGGGAAAAAGCAAAGAATAATCCGAGAGGCATTTTCAGTAGCATTATTCCTCACTCTATAATTTATGTCGGTCAGAGCTCAGAACCCGAAACAAACTGTCACCAAAGTTTAACACGAGGATGTTATGGTTGAACAGAGCCCACCCCTCTCCGTTCCAATCATGCGTATAGGGCCATGATCACCCGCCGAGTTATAACACTTACAAGAAATGAGGTGCAGATGGACAAGAGGATTTGCACAGTCGAAATGAGAAGAAGGGTATGTATTTTTTTTTAACGCTTAACTTGGACAACTTGGTGATACCATCCCTTTCATACATAATCTTATTCCCGATTGTCTCTAAAAACTTTGTACCTTGAAACCAGGCATAACATAGACTTGCGGTATACCCATTTCCCGGCAGCAGTTTCAAACTTCCCATTGTTTCGCTACCTAAAAACCATACACACTCCCATGCAAAGTTAGTATCCCAATGTCGCAGGTTGGACAATAAACGGATAGCTTACCGTTGGTGGCTTATCATGTGATCTCAGAGTTAGTCGTCCCCGTCGGTCTTGATGGTATTAAGAGAGAGAAGGATAGATAACTGTTAGACTTGATGTGTAATAGCCTCTGTCTAGTCCTGTCTACTATCATTTGACCTAGCAGAACCAGTGTCATTCGTATTCTCATGTCCAGGTTGGAAACGCAATGCAATCTGTACATCCCGAGGTTGTTGAGATAGCCCCCGTAGGAATGCTACCTCTCTTCGCAGATCCTCGCATGATGATTTTATGGATGCCATCTCCTCTTGTAGATGCTGATACGATGTCCTTAGAAACGCCACCTCAGTTTGATATTCTTGTGGAGAAGGGGTCTGCAATGCTGATGGAGGTTGAAGATGTTGATCTTGTCGCGAGCGTGCGTTATGAGATGCTGTGGGCGAATCCGGTTCCTGTTTTAGATGTTGCACAGGATAAGGAGCTTGTGCCTCTGTCCGTAGTCGTTTTGGGGGTGGCGCCTGGGAAACTGATGGCGTAGATGTGGATAGAAGTGGGGGATTTTGACCTTGTTGGGGAGGGTGCATTATGAGATCTTAGGGGGCTAAATGGAGACAGTTTTAGGCACCGTGATGAGCCTGGTTGGCGTACTGGACGAGGAGCTTCCACCTGTGTTCGTCTTTGATTTTGAGGTGGTTCTGTATGAGAAACTGATGGCTTAGTCGTAGACTGGCGAGTTGCAGCAATACGTCTATGAAACCAGTTTATCGCTCTATGGGAGATGAGTAAGTTCCAAGGTAATAGAACACATGTATGCAGTACTTACTCGATTTGGGGGCGTGAGCTCGTCCTGATTGATTCTAGCAACCAAGCTCTTTCTGCCTCATCTCTTGGCCGTCGTCTGCCTTCCATCAATTCTTTTTGGGCGTCTTCGCTGGGAATCATTTTTGCTGCAGGCTGTGGTGTGGATGTCGAGGATGAAAAGGAAACATCTCAGCTTGCATTGACAAGACGAGAGGCGTGCGTGGAACGTCCTTTCCATCTTGGGTAGCGTAGGAAGGTGCGGTGGGGTGAGGGTATGTCTAAAACGTCCCTTCCATTTTGAATAGTGCAGCGATCGAGGCAAAGGCGTGACTCACTCACTTGAACGCAGACATGTACATATGTACACATGTAAATAGTGTGTATGCTTCGATGCGGAAATTGATCATTCACGCATGGAAGGAGAGTGACTCATCGGTATCATGTTCCATGGACGATGATGTTTTTGTAGAGGGAGGGAAGGAGGGTATATCTAGGTATTCACTCACTATATTAGGTTACTCGAGGTAACATACATATAGAGAGGGAGTGTTTCATACCGTTTCTCCTCGACGACTCGACAGCACTATGGCACGAACGATGAATGATTGGTACATTGTTCCCTTGCACGCAAGAGCGAAGTACATAAGAATTTCCCAAAATGTGCGTTATGCAACATAGTATCCCAAGGTTATTACTACATACTACACAAGTACACAAATAACCTACACCTGCAAGCAAGAAAAAAAGACAAAGAGCCGTCCCAAGGCCACAAGCCGCCTACCCATGCATATACAGATTTTGTCCTGATTTCCCATACTCATACATACCATTTATCCATCCGCGTGGGTACTAGAAAATTACGAATTTCACCAAACACCTCCTGCGGACTTTTTCGCTCATAGAGTACATACCCATCCTAATATTACGTTACGCAAGCAACGGCAGACCAGCCAATAGTCCACCTCACACTCCCCATAATGATAACCAAGAGCAAGACTCCAACGCTCACGCTCGAAAAGCCATAAAAGTACGCTTGTTTCCGCCTCATTCCATTCAACTCGCTGATCCACGTCGACACGGTAGTCAGCGCACCGCAGAACCCATCCATAAGGCCTTGCAGAACCTGACAACCCACACGCCCTCCACCCACGCCGAACCAGCGGATCGGTACGTGCTGGAGATCGTATGCCATGCCGATGACGGCGGTGCCGAAGATGTTCACGACGAAAGTTCCTAGCGGGAAAGACGGGGCAAGCGGATTCAGCAGCGACGATAGGTAGTGACGAAGTAAGCAACCAAGTGGTGCGAAGACGCAGGCAAAGATGGCTTGGCCGCGCCATGTTTCGTTGTCCCAAGAACCGCGACTGGCCGGGCCGTATGGACGGTCGGGTGGCCAAATCGCCAGAAACACGGCGCCTAGCCATGATGTCCATGCTAGGAACACAACGAGAGGGTCTAGAGTGTACCGAGTCAAGCGGAAAGGTATGGTCGGCGTGTAGGGCTCGATGAGGTCGCTGAAGTGGGTACCGACTCGAAATGCGGCGTAGGAGAGACTGAGAGTTAGTAATATGACGGCAACACCTGCCATAAAGGAGTAGCCGCCATTTCGATGAAGATGCCCACCTGGGGCTGTGGGCGTTGGAAGATCGTTCACAAACGCTAGGAAAATATCTCGCATAAAGCTAGAAAAGCTAGTAAAGGAACCGCAAAATCCGGTCGCTAGACCAATGTAAAGCGGTATTGTCTTCTTCACTTTATTGTGCGTTGCTTTCGCAGTCTGATCTATTATCTCTGGCCGTCCTCCTTCTTCATCCCCCTCTGATGTACGTGGTGCGGGCTGCGGTTGAGGCGGATCATATGGTGGAATACCCCATTCTGCGCGAAAAAGCTGCTGATTTTCTGTGAGAAAACCCATGATGAACGTTCCAGCTACGTTGGCCCAAAGCACTGAAATAGTAACGGGCGTGTCAGGGTAGAATGTTAACGCTTGAAGGCCGATGCGAGCAAGTGTGCCCCATATGGAGAAAAAAATCAGATAGGAGACAGTGTAGAGATCAGTCAAAACGGAGGAATAGGCATCTTTCCCAGGTATCCCACTCTGCTCCGCCAGGTTCGGCAGCGCAGTGATATCCATCGTGGACCCCATTGTGCGCCTCCCATACATCCCGCCCAGATACGACCGATGCGACGATCTTTGCGTTCGTGACTGGCGCGTCTCTTTGGACGCTGACCTGTGAGGCTCGAGTGCATTACTGAAGCGATTCAGCCACGAGTCGTCCGGAGGAGGACTTTGCAGTGGCGGTGAATCTATCTCTTTCGAACGCTGTAGCTTGTCCCGGAACAACATGTCGTCAATCTTCCTCCCCCGTGTATTAGAGCTACCGCGCCGGGTCTCAGGCCCCGCCCTACTTCCTCTCTGAGATTTGGCCGAACTTTGTCTTTGCGACGGGATGCGCGGAACATCTGGTGCTGGCGATGGACTATGGCCTCTAGAGTCCTGTCTCGCAGGAAGTGTAGAGGGCAATTGTTGAGCATCTCGCAAGGTAAAGTCGTCGACTTGTGTCAAGATGGGGGCATCCACTGGGTGGGACTGGGGCCGTGACTGGGGACGCGAACGGGGACGCGGAGGAGTTTGGGCGGATCGTTCGGAGCGCAGGGAAGAGCGTTGTTGATTATAATGCGAGTCGCGCTTAGTTCCAGAAGCGTCGTCGGCATCGGCCATGGTGGTTTGGACGTGGTCCAGGGGACGTTGAGCTGAATTGGCTCGGGCGGGGAGCTGGCTGTGGCCTAGACGTACGGTAGGTATTTGTACATGTAGCTATGTCGGTGGACGAGGAGCAATAAGTAAGGTGTTCAGAGGAGTGGGGATTGATGTTGGAGAGGGCATCGCGCCACAACTTGAACTTGGGTCAGATTCCTGACTGAGCATGGTGCAACATGGGACGGGGTGATGTGAAAAAGCATTCGACGTCGTCACGTCGGCGCCACGACACGAGGCCTGAGTAAACAAACGGTACTGACATCACCGTGCTTGGCTGTCACATTGGATCGGCACATGGATCCACAGCTGCACCATGGAACGCACTAGCATCGATAACGAAGCGGGCTAGCTGCTTCCAGCCACCTTATCACCCATCCGCTGGCAGCTGCATAGACAGCCCGACCGGCCTCCAGGCGATGCCGGAGAGTTTCCCGTTTCAACTGTGACTGTTCTTCCTCTGCATATAGCCAAATCCAAATCCAAACCGTCCATTCTTAGAAAAAAAAGACACCTCTCCTTCATCATGTCCGGATTGCCCAAGAATGCCCATGTATCAACCCATCCATGCCTGCAGGCCAAGTTGTCTCTGCTGAGGTCGGCCGACACCACCTCCAGAGATGTGCAGACGCTGGTGCATGAAATCGCCCTCATGGTCGGATACGAAGCCCTGGCTTCAGGTCTGATCACAAAGGAGAATGGCACGGTAAGTCATGTTCCCGCATTTTCCAATATTGTGATTGTTTCCCCAGCCTCCGAACTGCGCCCGTCCCATACGTACCCCGCCCTATATGGGGTTGGAATTGGGCATGGGATGGATTGCTGTAAACACATAAACGCAACCGTTTGTTCATAACATTATACTGCACACCATATTGACAGGCTGGCATAGGGGCAATCACCGTTGGGCTATTCCTATCCTAACACAACCGTCTCTCCTTCTCCGTCTGCCATTTCCCTCGTGCCCATCCTTCGCTCTGGTCTTTCCATGGTCCCCGCCCTTTCCTCATTGCTCCCCTCACCCGTGGCAATCCATCACCTCGGTCTCTATCGTGAGAAGTCGACCCTTCAGCCCGTAGAATATTACAACAATCTTCCATTTCACGGTCCTTCATCATCAAACCCTACCGCCGGAGGCCCAGCGGAGCTTGCTATTATTGTCGATCCCGTCATAGCTACCGGTGCAACAGCATGCGCAGCCATTGACTCTCTAAAGGATTGGGGTGTGAAGAGGATCATTGTCGTTGCAGTCTTGGCGACCGAGGAGGGCCTAAAGAACGCCTGTGGCGAGTGGGCAGAGGGCGTCGAAGTTTGGGTCGGTGGGTGCGATAAAGAGGTCGACGACAAAGGCATGATCAAGCCTGGTCTGGGGGATATCGGAGACCGGCTGTATCTGACCATTGGAAAATGATAGGTCAGTCCTTGAAACAATGCGGACGTGGAGGCATGATGTACTTGACAAATATTCCAAGGTGTTGTGTGGAAATAACCTGTTATTACAAATTTCTGGCAATTGGGCCGAACGCCGTTTTTCGGGTCAACACAACGAGACTCACCACTTTGTGTCTTCCGAGTTGGAATTGTGGCAGTGAATATCACAGTCACACTCGAGTCACATTGCTGTTTCACAGCCTGGTAGGCCAGTACACAGCCGAGACCGTAGAAGAAATACCAAGATAAGCATTCGATTGTGATCTGAAACTCATATTTTGTCCGAAATAGTGGCAATATCGCCGAACATGACAACATTGATTGATTCCTTGGACAACGCTTTTGTTGGCAATAAGTTCAGGCTATTCGACATCCTAATTATTACCGTGACTATTCCAAGCCCTGGCAAAAAAGGATCGCGTAGGGCTCGTGATTTGTAGGGTGCTTCTACCGAAGTGGAAGGATCAAATGATGCTTTTGCTTTTAGACTTTTGGTGATGTTACCTACTATAGGAGTGGGTCTTGGGTAATGGTCGAGAGGCGAAGCTTTTGGTCGACATAGAGAGAGTAACAGCCAATTGAGCTGATGTTGCTGGAGAAAGATCCGTATGAAGAACCCGGAGCGATATCAAGGGCTCGTCTAATGTTTGGTACCATTGCCACCTTTGGGGTTCGTTCAGTCTTCCCCCGTCAGGTTAACTTCCTCCTCTCGCCTATGAAAACTACGACCATGAAAGTGGGTAACTGCTAGCACAATGATTATAATTCCTTCTCTTTCTACTCATGACAGACTTTCATATCATTTGTTGAATTCGTTCCGGAATCCTTCAATGCATGATGTATGTAGTCGGATATGTCATACCTAATCTCCCCGAGTCAGGACTGCAGGCTTCTCTTTATCAAACGGTGTACTGTATTTGATCGAAGTGTAGCAATGAGCGCATATTTTCAAACTATATTCACGCAAGGTGTCAAGTACTGACATGATTCAGTTCCCGGGTACATGGTGAGCATGATCGTGTCCAACTTGGACGTAACACCAAGGTCAAGAGTCAAGACGAGACTCCGAGATGCGGGACTGGTCGATCAAACGCTATAGTATGTATGGGAAATCAAACGAGGTTCACTACGCATGTCAGACCCAACACTTCAGCCATTCCGTATCCGACGTATGGACATGCCGACAAGTGACAGTACGTGGGAATAAGGTAGGTAGGTGGAGTAACCAAACGGTTTTCAGGGTCATCCAACAATTGTCAATGTTGCATCCCACAAAACCGGAATCGCCCAAGCTGAAAAAGCTGTGGCACTGTCCCGCCAAGCAAATCAGAATTAATCACCGTCGAGATTGATCCGGGGAATCGCTGTATCATGTATACAAGATCGCGGTAATGTAGATCTCCCAGGTAGAGAAGGGAAATTGGATGACCTTCGTTTACTGGAGACCATTGATTTTGATAGGTAGATTGACTACACGTGATGAAAGTGGTCCGCCTTATATGTATGAAGGTCGTCTACGTGAAACATATCGTTCGTTTACCAAAGGATACACGTCGATCAAGAGAGCAAAAGAAATCGCTCTAGAAAGGGTAAGAAAAGCAAGGACGAACAACGGACCCATGCACGCATACCTGTACACCCTCCAACGGTCGAGTCAAAAGAAAAAAAAAAGACACCAAAAGAGATAGCAGAAAGAAAGCCACATGATGCTAACATTCAATGTTTAATCCTTGACGAAAAGAAAGTTTAAAAGGCACTATCACGCAATACAATAAAACCCCAAGGGGCCGAAACGGACGGACGAAGAAGACAATGTGGGTTAGAAGGAACAAGATGGTGCTGATGGATGATGAACAAGGTGTGCGGCTCTTTTCCAAAAAAAGATGGAAATGGGAAAGGTGCGTTCGCGCCCTCGCGCCCGCGCGCCCGTATTACATGCATGAAATTGAATGAGCGAAAGCCCCCCTCCCCCATGACAGTACACAGAACGCGCCGCCAAAAGCAAAGGCAAACGTGTACTACGCACGTACCACGCGTTGCTCTCAATCTCTCTCTCACGCTCATCTGACTTTGGTAGAGTACAAACCGGAAGAGAGAGAGAGAGAGAGATAGAGAAAAAAAAAGCCCCCCTGGTCCATGTAATCCCCCGTTGTTCCGTGCTTTCAGCCTTTTTTTTTTTTCGCACTTTTGGATGAGGAATGAGAACGCTGCTGATCAAAGGCAAGCTCTCCCATTGGCTTTTGGGGATGCAGCCACAACCCAGGTAATTACAAAACCGCAAAGTAAACGGATACGGAAGGTTGCACAGCGACGTCCAATCGTGACATATCTGAGCCCTCCCCGTCAAATCAACGCCCCCCCCCCCCCGCCGCACATCCCGAACTCCGAAGTGCTTACAATAGCAATAAGTTAAGGATATGGTAGGGGAAGGGGAAAGGGGACTAGGTGTGTATGTGGCTACCCGCGGTCGGGAAGGGGATTTGAGAGTTCCGTGGTTAGGCTTTTGCGCATACGGTGTGGGATTATGTCTTCACCCGGGGAATGGAGTCTGCGGTTGGCTCATCACCCGCCTCGCGTCGCGCTTTTTTTGGGCTGTGTATTACACAATATGTATGCAGTTACGATAAACTCCGTTTAAGTGCGGATAGACGGATAGAAAGAAGGAAGAACAACGGTCTCACGTCATTTTCTAGTGAGAGGGAACAAGCATCATCTTTGTTCTGTGAATTGACGAGAATTCAATTCGGTGGATCCATCCATGAAAGCTGACCTCACCTTCACCACATCACATACTGCCGATTCTGTGCAACCCTGTTTTTTGAAAACCAAGAAAACATCATCATTTCACTACATAGCTCAGTCTTTGCTTTGTTACACACCGAGTCAAACAAGAAAAGTACATGGATGTAAAAGGTAAAAAACTGGGAGTATCCGCGCCAAGAAGGACAAGAAATGTGCTTATTAGGAGACAAGTAAGAAAGATGTTGGACAGAGAAGAAAAGGGCCAATGGCCTTGGATGCGTTGTAGTAACATTACAGAGCCAGACCCACACTTTGATTTGTCAAAAAAAAGCCCCCATTCCAAACAAGTAGCCTTGCGACGATCGAATATAATAGGGTCGATGGGAATGAGGAAGGAGAAGTACGCTTAGGTATCGGAAGAAGCGTATGACTTTGATGTGGTGACAGCCCCGGCTCACGCAGGGTATCATAGAGAAATCCGGGACGGAAGCAGCCACCCAACCAAGGTTGAATGAGCATAGGGAAGGGACATGAAGAAAAGCATTTTCACAACGCCGTGCATAAGGGGATACCGTCTGTCGCTGTCGAAGACATACGTCCAGTGCCTCAAATCCCACTGAAAGTCTTTTTAAGATCCAAATGCAAAAATACCCTTGGATTATATCAAACCGCACAACCGCAGGTTTTCTTGAATGATGATGTCTGGGATTCATTAGCAAATGTTCTGTTGTCCAGGTATTCCATAGATTATGATCTTACCGTTTACAGCTGCCATGACGAATCGGATCTGCATGGTGTCCGTGGCGCAGGTGAAGTGGGTATAAATTTGTTTGGTCTCGTGCTGGTTCAGGGACACAAATCGGTTCAGGATGTAGTCGCAGGCAGCGGCGTAGTCTGGGCCACCCTCGTAGTCTGGGAAATAGTTCTTCATCGGGCTCACGGGGAGCTTCTCCTTGAACCTATCGATCTTGTTCAAAAACAGGATGATGGACGTCTTCACAAACCACCGCGAGTTGCAAATGGAATCGAAAAGGGTTAGGGCCTCTTGCATACGATTCACGGTCTCATCTTCGAAGAGCAGCTGGTCGTACTCGGAGATGGCGACCAAGAATAGAATAGTGGTGACATTTTCGAAACAGTGTATCCACTTCTTTCTTTCAGATCGCTGACCACCAACGTCGAACATGCGATATGTGAGATCACCGATGATGAAAGTCGTCTCAGTAATACCGGTGGTCTTAACACGAGATCGGAGCACATCCTGGTCATTGGGAATATAATCGGGCGCTGCAATGCGTTCAATGGAGTCGAAATAGCTGGAGTCGTTAGCATTTGTAATCAAGGGCCCGGTAAACCGTTCCGACTCACTATTTGGCAGAGTCGTTGAGCTGGTACTCGCGCGAGCGCTGGAAACACTGCTGAACGCCGACATCTTTCCATAGAACTGAAATGGCGTTTCCAACCTCTGGGGGTAGGCTGTCGCCTTCAATCTGAGCGGGTTGCATGAAGATGGTCTGCACGTGGTATTCGGCGCGCTGGTCGTCGAGAGGCAACTCGAGCGATTCCATGGCCTCGAGAATAACGCGCATCGACTGCACGGTGTTGCTGAAGATGATCTCCTTGAAGGACTCGCGCTCATCGCGAGAGTAGCCGCCTTCGTGAATGAGCTTCATCTGCTTAAGGATAGTAGATTTTCCGGATTCACCGGCACCTGCTGCACGTTAGACGGGTAATGGCATTGGGGGCATCCGACGAACCGAGCAGAAGCATCTTGATCTCATTACGCTGCAACATTTTGTCACGCTTCAGCTGGTTCTCAATCTCCTCATTCCTCTGCTTCCCCTCCTTCTCTTCTGTGCTCATTCCACAACCCATGGTGACGACGGCAGAGGGCGGTTTAGAATGGTATTAGATGGGTGAAAATGCGTGGTTCCGTCGAAAGACCGGCCGACACGGAAAGGCTGCGAGGAAAGTCAATAAGGGTGGTGTTGAGGGAAGGCGTATGAAGCGGCGCCGGAGAAGAAAGCAACGAGGCTGCGAGGAGGGTTTGATGCGGAGGTACGGTGATGGCCGGCGAATTGGTCGTCGCTCCTGCGAGAAGGGAAGGAGGCGGCCGGGGCAACGGGGCAAGGGCGCATTCAGGGGACGAACAGGCTGGTGTGAAGGAGAGGCGGGCGATTTGATGTCGTTGTGAAGGACGGGGAACAGGACAACTCACCTATGGATTATTAAAAAGAGAGGTAATGTAGCAGTCGACGACTCGCAGGTTGGGATGCAGAGTGCAGTGCGAGTGAAGGGGCGAAAGCGCGCAGGCGGGTGATGGAATGATTAATGATGGAGAGGGCGCGGGCTTCGGCGCTGAAGGCTGGCTGGTTGGCCGGGGGGGTAGGTACTGGGTAGGTAGTGTGTGTGCGTGTGCGTGTGGCAGGTAGGCCGCCAGTCGATCAATGGGGGTCTTTTAGCACTAATAAACAGCAAAGAGAAGAGAAGCAGCGCAGACAAATTTTGTGGAAGAAAGCACGGGGCAGGGAAGGGGCAGGGTGAGCCTGGTACAAAACTGCACTGTACAGTAAGTAAGTATGTATGCAGAAGCGCAGTATCAATATGTACAGTGCAGTGCAGTGCAGTGCAGTGCAGTGCGATTGTTGAGATGAGAGGAGAGGAGACAGGTCAAGCAAGAGGCAATCCAATGACTGTAAAAAAAAAAGACGAAGAGGGTGAAGGCGTCGGTCCAGAGCGTTCAACAGCGATGCGATGCAGCACCGGTCTGTTGAACAAGGCACTGGCAGCGGCTCCAGTCTCCAGAGCAAAGGCCCAGCTTCCAAGGAGCCTGTTCCCTTTGGGGGGGTTAGTCCGCAATCGACTCCTGGGGCTTTACCTGAAAGGAACGGCCGCCAACAGCTTGCAGCTTAGGCTCGGGCCACCCTGGATGCAGTGGGGCTCCCGTACTAGTTTGCCGCTTCGTAATTGGTCCCCACTTGCCTCGCTACCTATCGCCAAATCATACTGTGCAGTACTGTACTGTACCGGCACCGCTGTTATTAACGTCCTCATCTGCTAACTAAACTTCACCTCCCTCTCGACTCAATACACAATTATTTACTTACAGACGGACTACAAGTAATGTGTAATGTCAAATTACGACAGACAGTAACAAAGCAATGACCAAGTCGGCGGTTTCGCTGATGTGTAATTACTAATTCCACGTCTCTGCCCGAAGCCTTGCATTGTCTTTTCACCATCCTGGCATCCCCATGTACACTGTACGTACATCTTCACAAATGCAGCCGTGGGCAATAACTCCATCTTCCACTTCGTCCGGATGCCCTGGTTAACCTGAATACTATGCAATCTCACCGTACAAGTCGGCTTCATGTTGGCCACCCAATACCCTGGCCTAGTCGTCATCACCAGTGCAATGCCATCCATTGCTAAGCAGTGAGTGAGCAGCGAGAAGTATCCATCCCTACCTTAGGCTGCCTACCATTACCAATAGGACTCCTTTGCCCCCTTCCATGCAAACCCTAGTGCAACCTAAAGTCGATTCGTATCGCCCCCGTTCTCTGTCTACTGCACCTGTTACGTGTGTTGTCTCCGTCTGACTAGCAACCAGTCATTCTAGAAGGCTTGTCGAAAGAAAAAAAAATAGGGGGTGCCCTCTGCTATATCCCGCTAAAGAGAACCCCGGCTAGTCTTGAAACGTTTCTGCATCTTGGCTGCTGCATCCTTTCTTTTCTGATCTGCTCCTCTTCCCGCCCCCTGGAAACTGGAAACACGACGTTGTGATAATCGATTGTGTTCTTGCCTGCTTGATGTCGTCGACTCGTCGTCCAAAGATCTACCAGAAAAAAGCGCCCGCCTCTCTTCTGTGGCTTCCCGCTTCCCATCTACTCTATCCGCCTCGGCTCGGAGCAGCTGTCCATCTCACCCATTTTGTATTCGTAGTCTGATTCATGACATTTGCCCCTCGGCATTTTTTTGACTCCCCCAGCTCCATTGCTCATGACCCCGGGGCTTGTTTCGCACCCACACATTTTGTAAACCTTCTCGCGCTGCTCCAACAACCGCCTTCATTTCCTTGAATCGCGAATCCACCTGGCGTTGCGCCAATCCGCACCTGTGCAACCTTGTGTCCGCGACTCCGTGCTAATCTTTCTTCTACGGTCCTACCCCTTACCCGCGAAACCCTATTCCTTGCATGATACGCAATAGGATATGCCGGGCACAGCGAAAATCGAATGTTCTCTCGTGACATCAACTACCTACATCCGACGGCATTCCTGCATTGTCTTTTTTGTTTGTTTTCGCCCCCCCCCAAACATTGTGCATACCGTAAATGGATTGTTTCGTCCCGAACCCAGGTCATGTATAGATACATACATATGTAGACTCAGCAGGTAGAATCCTTTTGGAACCTGTACGACGGGCAAGACATGTGTAGTACCAACCCTCGCTGCAGGAAATCCCGATGGTCTATAATTGCATAGTATGTAGGCAAGCTCACATGTGGATCGGACTTCACGATTAGAAACAATAAAGTACTGTTCTGCAAGATCGGAGGCTCAGCCTCGGGATGCCGTCTTGCAGGAACCGTTACCCAAGGAATAAATGTTCCGTCCGGCAGTTCACGAGCGATTAGATAAAAACGGACGGACTGATGGGGCTGCTGCAGGGCACGCCGACGCCGTGTAAAGGTTGTTTATCAGGTTTGAGACAGAATGAGACAGGTTGCCTGCTGTAGCCTTGCGGCAAACCCGTCCCCATGATGGCATGGCGCGCGGAGCGGAGCGGATCGTACCGAGCGAGCACTGCAACATTGCATACAATAGAGTTGAACTTCTGCGAGCAAGAGGCACGGTGGAGGACATCGGCAGCTTCTCGTGATGAAAATATCTGTGGGGACAGCCCAGTGAGCCAAAAACAGGTACCTGAGCCACAGGCGCGACATGGTTGCTGGGTACCGACTCCACGCAACGAAGGTGCATATGCCCGTGGAGAGGGTACATCGATATATATGGGGCGGTTCAACGTACGCCAAGGTCTCTCTTCACAGCCTCGCGAATGGCAATAATTAGCTACATGATCGTAACTGGTGTTGGTGCGGGCGCGTAGGTGCAGCTGCCGATTCGGTAAGGCGTGACCTCGAAGCGCCAACCTCACTCTGCCTACCTGTACGAATCCTTGTTTGGATACAGTCATACTCCACGGCAACCACACCATCGTCATGAGGATTCTCTGGCAACCGCTCACCAGCATGCAAACTCCCATCGACACCATGTCTCTGGCCAATCCCTTTGACCATGTCTGCAAGACGACGCCCCGGCGCCTGCCCATGCGTGCCTGTGACGCAGCGCGAACAAACGGCCATGATGCCTACAAATCCTTCATCAACACATCTCTCCCCCATAGTTAGCATTTCTCCTGGATGCACATTACGGACATCCATGAGACGGAAACCACGTTACGAATTTTCTTGAGTTTTCTCCTTCAATTTCCTTGTAGTCGCCGCTGCTGGATCAGTGTGGTTTTCCATCTCCATCTACCTAATAATGCTGTCCTTGTAGATTCCTTCCTTTAGGTGAGTCGCCATGTTTTGGAACGCATGAATCAGGCGAATATTCACTGGTACGCAGTTTTCTGTACAACTATGCTTCTAAGCCACGCCCAATGGCTGTGCATTATATTGCCTACTCTCGTTTTTGCTACGCCGCAACAGAATCTCTCGGATGCTTCACAGGTTTCGCTTCCGGAGAATTTCCAAAAGCATGTCCCCACTTGTGCTCAGCCATGTCTACTTGCATCGTTGGCTGAACAGTTCCCTCTCGCTTGTACCGTCCCATCAACCTCCAGTTGTCTGTGCTCTACCTACAGTATCGGAGGACAATCGCTCGGGGAGATAGCCCTTGGCTGCTTGTATACTTCCTGCTCCCCGGTGGGCCGTGAAGCCGATGAAGCATATAACATCTGCTTCGGCCAAACAGATGCTGTCAAGCCGACCTTGACGGCTTTGACAGTTGTGGCAGCTGCCTCCCAAAAGTCAGCAACTACGAGCATGTCAAGTTTAATCGTTCCCACCGAGGCTTTCACCACCACGCTTCATACCATGTCGTCGCCGGTTCCTACCGAGACTGTCCACATCAATTCCGCCCCATCAATACCCTCTTCGACACCTACCTCTTCACCAACGCAATCTTCGTTAGCGGGTGCTGCAGATCGACCACAGACAATGAAACCTGAACAGATCGCTGGACTTTCTGTTGCCGCAGCTGCAGCATTCATTATCGCTATTGGCCTGGTTTTCCTTAGCATCTTCTTGAGGAAACGCCGGGAGAGAAGAAAGGAGATTGACATCAACGAGAAATCAGGATTGCCCTCACCTCGCCCTGACAAACCATCTCGTTCCACATATTACTTCGACAAGAATAGATCATTACCTGAGCTACCTATTGCTCAACTCCCAATGCCGCCCACATCAGTACGCACAATACCCAAAGCAAGTACCGGAACTTCTCCAATGACAGTTGGTACTCGTCATCAGCAGCCCAGCTACGATGTTGCTGCGTCCAGGGCACAACCGGGTGCTATACCGCCAACGAACCTCGAGCTAGTCCATCCTTTATTGCGTCAAACTTCAATGCATCCGAATACAATGCAAAGCTCGACTTCTCCACCTGACCAGATCGGATTGGCTATAACTGATGAACTGCCTAAGAGATCCGACAAGACAGGCAATCCCTGGCAACCCGTGCGTCGGCCGAGTTCGAAGGAGTTGAGAAAGTTGAGGTCCTCGCGTACAGTTGAAATACCACAGCGTCCAGACAGTACCGTAACTCAATGCACTGTCTTTGAGGAGGATGAAGTGCCTGATGTTCCTGAATGTCGACCACCATCGGCATTGCTGCCAGCCTTTCCGGTACCCCCAATCCGCAGCCTCCAACCCTCAAGGCCTCCCCCGCCTAAATTCAATCTTGAGCGGCCAGCGCACGCACCAGCAACTCAAAAACCACTTCCTGGACAACCTGATCTATTTCTAGATATACCTCCTCGGCAATCGAAAATGCACAATTCATCTAATGGAGATATACCAGAGTACTATTTCACTTCCCACAGGTCATTGCGGGGCCACAAACGGACGGATAGCCCACAGGGTCCTAAGGAATTGGCAAAACCTTCGAATACGAAACTCAAGCTTTCATCGAGCAATGTTTCGAGAGCAACATCACGGGCATCAACAAATATACGTGACTCTCTATCATCCCGAACATCTTTCGAAAGCGTGGTCACAGACGATCCGACACCAGAAAGCGAAGACGACAACCAGCTGTCTCCGGTAGCCGAATCCCCTATCTCCAACCTCCGATACCCCAAAGTTCCACGTGCATCTAATCAATTGGTACCGCGAAGCCCCGCAAGCCCTCATAGCCAGAATAGTCGAGATAGCCCACGGTGGCCTCCAGAACCATCATCGTTGCTGGTTAAACGGCTGGGTGAGCAAGGAGCGCTACAACTTGGGGGCCCGCTACACCTCGGTACCCCTACGAAGCCAGATGCAAAAAATCATATGTGTAGCAATAGTATGGAAGTGCTGACCCCAGTGCGAGCGAATGAGCGTTCGATGCGCGCGCAAAGCGGCGCATGGCCACCAAAAAGCCCAGCCATGTATGAGCCGAGCGTGATTCGGCCGCTCAGCATTCGCCCAAAACAACAATTACTTCAACCTCCCCAGGAAACCATGGACGTATTGAAAAGTCCAGCATGGATCACAAACCTCACACCGACACGCCAAGGTGAAGATCTTTTAATTTCTGTTACATATTCCAAGGCTAACCGCTGAGGATCGGCATGCGGTCCTTTGCCTTTTGATCTTGCTTTTTTTTCTTACCGCATACTCTTCTTTTTATGCTTTACGTTTCTTTTCAATCTTTTTTTTTTTTCACATTTTTACATTTTTATTACTGGATTTTACTGTCCATTTCTTTTTAATCCAGCACGTGATAGATTGCCAGCACTTTGTGCCTTACCTCTCCTTTGTAGCGTTCTGTGAGTTCCTGCTTCACGATACCCTCCTTGGCTCTCATTTGTATATTTTCAGTCTTGCTTTGTTTTCTCGTTCTCCTTCCTTTCCTCTTTCCCTTGAGCAAAGCATGGGATAGGCGTCGAGGGATTCGCAGTGGTAGAATCTGGAATGTACAATAAAACGGGACATCTCCGGGGAAATTTTCTCCGTGCAGTTTTTTGTCAAGTGCAGGAGCAGGATTTGATGTTGGGGGGTTCTCAACCAACTCAGACCCGGATAAAAATAAAAGATTCTAAGGCTGGGCATGCACGCCCACGCGCTTCGCGTTTAGTCAAGCTAGAAGGTTGTGACTGTGCATCGTATGGCCAGCCGGCTGGGTTGTTATCGTTTCAGTGATGGGCATAGATGATACACTGGAGCCTCGCAATCCGGGCAGATAACCACCGGTTACATGAGCATTGCGGGCCTCCGCGATGCCCGGCTCGACTCGGAAGCCGCTTTCGGTATGATTTATCCTGTGGTTCATGAGCACAAAGTCCATTTTTCTTCTCCCCTCGCGATGTGGATTGGATTAGTACGACAGTAGTCAGGATGGGAAAGAGCTTACTCATGGACGACGTGTGGACAATGGTTGCGGGGAGCTCGGCCGGGAAGCTTACGGTACAGTATCTAGGTAACTAGCTGCTGCTGGCGGTCCATGTAAAGTGAAATGGCATGGCATATTATCTGTGTCATTAGCCTACGCGCCTACGTAGAGCAGCAGGTACCCCACCTAGCCCCCCCACCCTCACATCATTAGCAGAGCACAAAACCTTCGGCCCTCCCAACATTCTCTTTCCTCCCCAAAACTTGACTTCTTCATACATCCGCCATCATGCCTTACGGAAAAGTCGACGAGTTGGCAATCAACACCATTCGCACCCTCGCGGTATGTACTCAAAGTTCTTCGTTGCCTTGGTTGAAGCAGCCCCGCGCCCCACCATCACCACCATCGCCATTCCTGCCACCCTGCCCAACTCAGCTTCATCGCCAGCGCAAACCAGGCCCCCTTTTGTGCCCCAATGGCTAACTCGAATGCTTCTTCAGGTCGATGCCACAGCTGCGGCAAACTCCGGACATCCGGGCGCCCCTATGGGCATGGCCCCGGTGGCCCACGTCCTCTTCAACAAGTTCATGACTTTCAACCCAAAGAACCCCGACTGGGTCAACCGTGACCGATTCGTCCTCTCGTACGTGCTCCCATCCCATCATCTGTTTTCGTCTTTACTAATCCCAAATCTAGCAATGGCCACGGATGCATGCTCCAGTATGCTCTGCTTCACCTTTTCGGTTATGCGTTGAGCATTGACGACCTCAAGAACTTCCGTGTAAGTCACTCTTCGATAAACAACAGACCCCTCCGACATCAGGGACTGATTCATTTCACAGCAAGTCGACAGCATTACTCCTGGTCACCCCGAGTCCCACGATACTCCTGGTATTGAAGTTACTACTGGCCCTCTTGGTCAGGGTTTCGCCAATGCCGTTGGTCTTGCTATTGCGCAGGCGCATACTGCATCTGTCTTCAACAAGCCGGGCTACGATTTGATCAACAACTACACATACATGTTCTTCGGCGATGGCTGCGCCATGGAGGGTATTGCTAGTGAAGCTGCATCCACTGCTGGTCACTTGCAGCTCGGTAACTTGATTGCCATTTATGACGACAACAAGATCTCCATTGGTATGTTCCCTGGTTGCAATTGCTCTGAATGTGCTAACGTCGTTTTACAGACGGTGATACCAAGTGTGCATTCACTGAGGACGTTACGAAGCGCTTCGAGGCCTATGGCTGGCATACTCTGCACGTCGAGAAGGGTGATGACGATCTAGAGGCCATTGAGGCCGCCATTGCTAAAGCAAAGGAGGTCAAGGACAAGCCGACAATGATCAAGCTTACAACCACCATTGGATTCGGCTCCAAACTCCAGGGAACCGGAGGTGTTCACGGAAACCCCCTCAAGGCCGACGACATCAAGCAAGTCAAGGAGAAGTTTGGCTTTGACCCTGAGAAGACATTTGTCGTACCCCAGGAGGTCACGGACATGTACCACAAGCACGCCGCAGAAGGTGCGGCCGCTGAACAAGAGTGGAACAAGCTTTTCGAGAAGTACGGCCAAGAGTACAAGGAACTCCACGACGATTTGGCACGCCGATTGACTGGCGCCCTGCCCGAAGGCTGGCAGAACAAGCTCCCCACATACAAGCCGACAGACCCTGCGATCGCATCGCGAAAGCTGTCCGAGAGTGTGTTGGAGGCCATCTATGACGTTGTTCCAGAGTTGATCTCTGGTTCCGCAGATCTCACGGGATCGAACAACACCCGCTGGAAGAAGGCCGTCGATTTCCAACCCCCAAGCACCGGCCTTGGTGACTGGAGTGGCCGATACATCAGGTATGGTGTCCGTGAGCATGCCATGGCCGCTATCATGAACGGTTTGTCCGCATATGGCACCATCATCCCCGCCGGTGGAACTTTCCTTAACTTCGTCTCTTACGCTGCTGGCGCCGTCCGTCTGTCTTCGCTCTCCCAACAACGAGTAATCTACGTGGCTACCCACGACTCCATCGGTCTTGGTGAGGATGGACCGACCCACCAGCCTATCGAGACTCTTGCTCACTTCCGTGCTCTGCCCAACATGATGGTCTGGCGTCCGGCTGATGGAAACGAGACCTCCGCCGCCTACTACATGGCTCTCACGTCGAAGCACACCCCCTCCATTCTCGCACTTACCCGCCAGAACCTACCCCAGCTTGAAGGCTCCACCCTCGAGAAGGCCATCAAGGGCGGTTATGTAGCACTCGAGGCCGAGAATGCCGACGTTACTCTTGTTTCCACTGGTTCCGAAGTCTCGCTCTGCTTGGAGGCTGTCAAGACTCTCAAGGACCAGGGCAAGACTGCTCGTGTGGTTTCTCTTCCTTGCGTCGAAGTTTTCGATGCCCAGGACAAGGACTACAGGCTCTCTGTTATCCCCGACGGTATCCCTACTCTCAGTGTCGAGGTTATGTCGACTCTCGGCTGGGAGAAGTACTCGCACGAGCAGTTCGGTCTCAACCGATTCGGTGCTTCTGGACCTTACAAGGAGGTCTACAAGGTATGTATTCAAGCTGTCCGCGTTCTTTTTCAATTGTGTGCTAATTCAATGAACAGAAATTCGAGTTTACGCCCGAAGGCATCGCCAAGCGCGCTGTGGCCACTGTTGACTTCTACAAGGACGTTAAGCCTCTCCGCTCACCTCTCAACCGTGCTTTCACCCAGCTCATCTAAGATGGTCTGCTGAAGTGGATAGGATTATGATTGTGATGGACACTGTTTTCAAGGCTGGCACGTTTCGGAGGAGCAAAAGAAGCATTCGGAACATAGCTAGTTTGCGGTAGAAATGCAAAATTTATGTATAGATTTCGAACAACTTGTACGATACGCAGATCTTAGGCTACGACCAGATGCATGACATTTGTGTGCAACTACACTATTATAGTGAGTGCAGTTAAGATGCGAACTAGGCGGGAGAGCGGGCGGTTAGCGGCACAAGACGCATACAACAGTTTACACAACGTATGGCGATGTCATACTGCATGCAATGCTGGCCGGATGGAGAGCAGAGTGAGTGAGTGTCTCGGGGAGTGGATGACGTTGCGAAATGAGGTTTCAGTCGAGGGATTGGATTATCTGACGTGACCAGATCGGGACAAACATGCGCAAGTGGGTGAAGCAAAGTGCGCCTTGGAGCCCCTCGCCTCTCAATGCTTAGCATCTAGGGGACGGACAGAGAGAGGTGTAGTTAGCCTAGGTGCGGCATTTTCTTTGCCATGTATGTATTCTTGTGCACAATATGGCATTGATTGTACGCCATAATAGCGACGGGGTACGTATGCAAATGTTTGGAGGCACCTACATGAGTACTGTATGTACACTGTACAGTGCACTGGCAATCAAAGCAGCAAGAACAAGGATACATGTAGACGGCAGATGCAGGCGTGCAGTGTCGTTGATTTCAGCATAATAATAAGTTAGGGGCAAGGCATTCCTTTGACGGCAGTTGAAGTTCAGCTTTGCTAATAATAAACATGTATATGGACTCAGGTGGAGGCCACACGGGGGGCCGGAACATTGGGCTCTGTCTGGTCACTGGTCACTGGTGGCTGTAGCCTGTCTGTGGGCGCTCGTGAATAATAACTTAAACCTTCGGCCAGTACATAAGGCTTTGGCGAGCATTGCATATGTATGGCACATGCCATCATCTGAGATCTGTACAGGCAACGTTAGTTAATACATCACCGTCGTTCGATCCGTGCCTTCCGGCTTCCTCGCCGTGACAACAAGACCAGACAAGCTCTCGCCCTCGGTGCCCTCGCGCCCCTCCAAACTTCAGCTTCAACCAGCTTCAGCTCCAGCTCCAGCTGCTGCACCCAATGCCGCGATAACTAAAGTAGTCAACAAGAACCGCCATCGTACCATCGTCCATCACCCATCGTCCACCTTCCTTGGCCTTGACGGCTTGCCCAGCGTTTCGTCGTTGGAACCGGCGCTGACTGACGACTGCCTCGCCCCCAATTCACCCATTTATTCACTCATTCCATCGAATCGACCGCCCTCCCGATCCATCCCGTCTAATGAGTGCCTAAGTACTTAGCTGGTAGAGCTCCACATACGGGCAGACAGACCCCTGCGACCGTCCATCACCACCTTACCTTACTCTCCTGTTTGCTGTGTAAGTTACATGATACTCCCCACCCCATGCGCCGCGCATTTACTAAATATTCCTAAAGGTGATCCGACTGCCTTTTCCCGGTCCAAGAGTCTGGCAAGCATTCAAGAAATTCTTGGCCACGCGCCCAGCCAGCAGGTTCGTGCATTGCCGCCCGCGGTTACGTAGCCCGTTACGTTTATACAAGGTCCCCGTAGACCTCCAACATGCCGCGGCCGACCTTGCACGCCAAACTCTCGCTCCCCTCGCGCCTCAAGAACGCAAACTCCAACGGTACCAGCTCCAACCCTACCAGCCTACCAGCGAGTCGCAGTGCCAGTCCAAAACGTACAATGGCCGATAATTCAAAGTCAGCCTTGGTGCCTGGCCTGGTGCTGCGCGCCAATGTCATCAAGGTGCGTGGGCTTGTACCCCGCCACCAAGGACAGAGAACCCTCAAGCTGACTGTCGTGTTGTAGGGCAGAAATCTGGCTGCAAAGGATCGCAACGGCACCTCTGACCCGGTGAGTACGCAATTTTTACAGCAAGCCCTTTTCCTTCGCTTCCAACCACTCACGCTGACCTCGTCTTCTGCAGTATCTCGTCTTGGCTTTGGGAGACGCTAAACATACTACGCCCACCATAAACAAAACACTGAACCCCGATTGGAACTGTACTCTCGAGTTTCCTATTACCGGCGTGCAGACGCTGCTCCTAGAAGCATGTTGCTGGGACAAGGACCGCTTCGGTAAAGACTACATGGGAGAGTTTGACATCATAGTGGAGGACCTGTTCCAGAATGCGCGTGCAGTGCAGGAACCCATGTGGTTTCCTCTGGAATCGAGGCGTGGAGGAAAGAAGAAGGCGGTGGTTTCTGGGGAGATTCAGATCCAGTTCTCCTTGGTTGATACGAGCAACCCGAACGCGACCATGGAGGACATTTCCAAGAAGTTCCTAGCTTGTACCGCACAGTCGCCTAGCCCAGACGAAGACGATGACGACGCTCTGCTTCGCGCGGACAGTGCCGATGCAGACGATCTAGAGGACGATGAGAGCTCGGATGAAGCATTGGACGAGTCGAAAAAGGCAGAGAGGTCAGAAAAGCGGAAGAAGAAGCTCAGGCTGGCGAAACTGAAGAAAAAGGCTACCAAACTGGCCGCTTATGAATTTTCAGACAAGACGGAAGTGGCGGGCGTTTTGTTTTTGGAAATAACGAAGATCACGGACCTTCCACCAGAGCACAACGGTAAATTCATCTCGCGAATGGTGTGGTTCTCGCTAATCTAGCTCAGTCACTCGAACATCCTTTGATATGGATCCCTTTGTCATTACCTCCTTGGGGAAGAAGACGTATCGGACCAAAACCATCAGACATGATCTCAACCCAGTATACGACGAGAAACTTGTGTTCCAGGTGCTGCAACATGAGACGAACTATTCCGTCAACTTTACAGTGGTTGACAAGGACAAATTCTCTGGGAATGACTATGTCGGACAAGTTAATTTTCCCTTGGAAAAAGTCCTTTCCATTGCCCCTGAAGCGGATCCAACTACCGGTCTTTTTAAGATCCCCGAGCCATCGGATTCCCCGGGGGTTCCCGAAGCCAGAAGATCTCGCTTCCGTCTTCCCATGTCTCGTTCCTCTTCAGCGCATAGTCTTTCTCGTCTTGGACGGCCAAACCTAAAAAAAGAGAATTCCGCGGGTTCTCTTTCTACGGCTAAAGATACCAACGGCAGCCTGGCTCCACCCCCCACCAGCGCCCCTCAGGCTGGAAGCGATTCGAATGGGAGTCAGGCACAGGCTGTGCCCGCCGTCAATATTGACCCTTCAGCAGTAGATGATCAGGACCTCAAGATGTTCACCCTGCCTTTGGAACTGAAGAACAAAGAGCGTTGGGAAGCCAAGCACAACCCGACTCTCTACATCCGAGCCAAGTACCTCCCCTACAAGGCGCTACGGCAGCAATTTTGGCGTGCTATGCTCAAACAGTATGATGCTGATGATAGTGGGTTGATCGACAAAGTTGAATTGACCACGATGCTGGATACTTTGGGCTCAACGCTTCATGAGTCAACCATTGACAGTTTCTTTACTAGATTTGCACAGCAGCACCCAGATGAGGAATTGTTGACTTTCGACGAGGCTGTAAGATGTCTCGAGGACCAATTGCAGCGCATCGAAGAAAACGCATCCAAGAAAAGTCTCTGGAGCCGGTCAACTACTTCCAACAGCGATCTTATGACTACAGGAACAGCAACACCTGCGCTTACTTCTGGCACGCAAACACCGATCAACCTGGATTCCTCTCAAACCTCGATTCCCGCTATTGAGGCGGACTACCTCGGCAAAGAAGGAGAAGAGGGAGAGTTCATTCGCCCAGACGATCTGAGAGACGAGAAGGGAGAAGAGCATGTCATTGAGATTCGCGAATGCCCAATTTGTCATCAACCTCGCTTGAACAAGAAGTCTGATGCCGACATCATAACCCATGTCGCGACTTGTGCCAGTCAAGATTGGAGACAGGTCAACAACATCGTCATGGCCGGGTTTGTCACGTCCAGTCAAGCCCAACGCAAGTGGTACTCTAAGGTCATTACAAAGATTTCCTATGGAGGTTACAAACTCGGGGCAAACTCTGCCAATATTCTAGTTCAGGACCGTATCACTGGTCAAATTAATGAAGAGCGGATGAGTGTGTACGTTCGGCTGGGGATCCGACTACTGTACAAGGGTCTTAAATCCAGCAATATGGAAAAGAAGCGAAGTATGTCCTGCCATTTCCACCAATCTTGATGCCTATGCTAACGCTTCCAGTCCGAAAACTGCTCCGCTCGCTCAGCTTTAAACAGGGAAGGAAATACGATGACCCTGCTTCTGCCGCTGAGATTCCTGGATTCATAGCCTTTCATCAATTGGATATGTCCGAAGTGCTGCTGCCGACTTCTGAATTCAAGAGCTTCAATGAGTTCTTCTACCGTGCTTTAAAACCCGGAGCGCGGCCTTGTTCTGCACCAGACGACCCTCGAGTCATCGTCTCTCCCGCTGATTGCCGAGCTGTCGTCTTCAACACTCTGGAATCGGCACAGGCAATTTGGGTCAAGGGACGCGAGTTTACGCTCCAGCGTCTGCTTGGAGATGCCTATCCTGAAGATGCCAAGCGATACGTGGGTGGTTCTTTAGGTATCTTTCGGTTGGCTCCGCAAGACTATCACCGATTTCATATCCCTGTAGATGGCGTGATGGACGAGCCCAAGACGATCGAAGGCGAGTATTACACCGTGAACCCGATGGCAATTCGATCGGCGCTCGACGTGTACGGCGAGAACGTGCGTGTCCTCGTCCCTATCGACTCCGTGGCTCACGGCCGCGTCATGGTCATTTGCGTCGGTGCCATGATGGTCGGAAGCACAGTCATCACGCGGAAGGCAGGTGACCAGGTGAAACGTGCTGAAGAGTTGGGCTATTTCAAGTTCGGTGGAAGCACGCTTCTGTTACTTTTCGAACCCGGAATGATGAAGTACGACGATGATTTAGTTGACAACTCTAAAGCAGCATTAGAAACTCTTGTAAGTTGATACATACAACCACTGGAAACTTTGTCTAATGGGTTATAGGTCCGTGTTGGCATGTCTATTGGCCATAGCCCAGACCGGGCACCACATGAGCCTGACATGAAGAAAGCCAACCCTACTATAGAGGAGAAGCAGGACGCAAAGCGGAGAATTGAGGGGAGCCTTGCACCAGACGTCACAGGTCCTATGCCAGGCGCTGGCATGTAAGGAAGACTACCCGTTATTTGACCTGTTTGGTTCATGATGAGAAACGCACGCAACGGCCAGGATGTAACAGCTTTGAATAAAGTCTCTCCATGGGGACATGAAGACATGAATGATATACATAAATAGCATATAGGAGAGTTTGCGGCTATGGTTTGCTCGCTCGTTCCTCGGTGTTTGTTTTGAGCGTTGGACCTCACGCATGTATTTATATTAAAGGACTAGTATACAGATCTGCCCCCATCAATAAAGATAAAGATGACAGCAGATGTTTTTCTACATGAATGCATGCGTAGGAAAAGGTAAAAATTCATTAACGAGGATGCGGCTGCTCCCATTAAGATGTGCAGAGAGCAACATGAAGTGAGCATCACGTTGGCGCTGAGGTCATGTGCTCCACCCCGGCCTGCCTTAGTCAGCGCAGCTTCCGTGTTGAGAGGGACCAGCCGCCAAAACCAAAACAAAGCACCCACCACCGACCCAGCGTCCCCTGCCCGCGTACAACCACGAAGACTACCCTCACGACACGCACGAATTATTCGAATTATCACCAATCACTACCAATATATTCTACCGAGCGACGAACGCGCATCCCGCCCGGCCTATCTACGTCTCCGTCAATTCCACCGTTGCTATCACAAGCGCCGTTGTTGTTGCGCGTCCATGCACGCGCTTCACTCTCTACATCCGCCACCCCGGACATAACAATCGGTATCCATGAGCGCTATTATCGCAAGGTCGCCGCTTCAATCGCTACCCATGGCCACAAATCGACCGACGACGCGACGAAGAAGCGTGAAAAATGCATTCGAAGAGGAGGATGCGCCCGCGCCAAAGAGGATGAAGACGGAAATCAATGGCGCAGGGAAGAAAACAAATGGCGCGACGAAGAAAGCACCAAAGACGGGTGAGTTGCCACGGCTGTCGTCCATCACTGCATCTGTGAGCGCTGACAATCGGGTAGCATACGACGAGGATGACGATGGTTTCCAGTTCACACGCCGCACTTCTAGGAGGACCGCAAAAGCGCAACCACAACCAGAGCCAATACCAGAAGAGCCGCTCAAGCCGATGCCTACGCGCAGAAAAAGACCCGTTGCTGCTCCGCCGCAGCCAGATCAACTAGTACCAGAGAGACGGCGGCGCTCGGCGCGTCTGTCGGGCGACCAAAACCACATGCAGCAGGTGGACGGACCGGAAGAGCGTGAAGAACCCGCCAAACCAGCCCCTAGGCGCACGAAGAAAACGACGCAAGCGCCAACAGAGAAGGAAAAGAAAAAGCAACCCACTCCGGCACCAGAAGTACAGCCCGGAAGGAAAAGTACGATAATGGGCGCGCAAACACCGACACATAACGAACTCCACGTATCTAAAAAGCGCGATGGCGGAGCCACCAAGATCATGCTACCTTTCGCGGACACTCCGGTTATCAACCGTAATAAAGAGATGAGGAAAGCCAGCAAAGAGGGTCATAGAAGAAGTAGCACAGGATTGCGTGGTAGGAGGGCAAGTTCGTTGATCGATAGCGGCATGTCAAATGGTAAGCAACCAAAATTGATTCTTTTTCCATGGTTTGGATTGCGTGCGGACGGGCTCCCCTAGAAATAGAAGCTAACAATGATCTAGCCCTCCCTCATTCTGAAGTCGAAGTCCGCGATTATTTCAAATACATTGAACAAAGCTTACCAGAACCGCGGCGAATGAAGCAATTATTGACTTGGTGCGGATCGCGGGCGCTTCCCGAAAAACCCTCGGGAGACGTCAAGAATGCAAATGCGATTATGGCTGGTACGTTGGAGTCCACGGCCAATAGATTTTCATGACAGCTGACTTTTTTTTTCTAGCGCGCGCAATTCAACAAGAACTTATAGATGACTTTGCGAACAAACCGGGACTTTCAGATTGGTTCAGTAGGGTATGTTTGTTGGGAGTATGAGAGCCTTCAGAGAACACAAACTAACAAGCTAACAGGAAGACACTGCACCACCTACGATTGTAAAGAAAAGGCCAAACCCTCAAAACGAGAAGAACCAGATCACGTTACAAGAGCTTGAAGAGGAGATTAAACGGTACGTCTGCCAAGCTCCCCCCAATTAGAAATATGGCCCAGTTAACATAATATCAGTCTCGAAGAAGAGAAGTCTGCATGGGATGCCATTGCTTCCTCAACACCAAAAGCTATACCACCAGTACCGCCGTCATCAGCACAACCCCACATACCCATCTTAGCAGACATCGACACTAGCATCCTCGACCCCTCACAAGCCTCCATCCTATCCTCGCTCCAACAATCATCAACAACATCAACAACATCCGAAACATCAAAACCCCCATCATCCACATCAACCTCCACATCCACAGCTCAACCACCGTCCTCATCCTTCACATTCACCTTCACCACCCCCGCCGCACTCCAATCCCACCTCGCGCAAATGTCGCAATCCCTGGAACCCAACATCGACGTCCTGGCAGACGGCCTGCACAAAATCGAGCAGTACCGGAACACGGCGGAGCGCGTGGCCGATCGCGTGCTGGGGACCGCGGCGAAGAGACTCGAAGAGAGGGACAGGGCTGTCAAGGAGAAGGTGGGGAGTGAGGGGATTGGTGTGGGGGATGTGTTGAGGGGTCTCGCGGGCGTGTTGGGGGATTCCTGAGTTGGTTGGTTGAGGAAGGCAGGAATGGATCGATGGATGGATAGACGAATGAATGGCGAATTTATTCATGCCTAGGTTTTTTTTCTTACTCTCTCCCTCCTTCCCTCACTCTTTTCGACTGTTTAAAGGCAGGGAGAAGAAGGAAAAGAAAAGAAAAGGAGAGGTCCAATGCAACTCAACCTAGCCTAACCCAAACATCGTCAATCTTTCATTTCTTCCATTCCGTTTCCTCTGCTCTCTCTCTCTCCCTCTCCCCTCTCCACACGCCGGCCCGTCTTAAGGAAATCCCCCCCTGCTCTCCTACACTTTTGTTTCATCATTGTCATTTGCTTTTTTTTCTTCTTCTTCTTCTTGTGAGCCAAACAAACCTACTTACATATGTATCTGCTTAATTTTCGCTGGCCGTACGACGGAAAGAACACGAACGAATTGAAATGTATGCGGGAGGAGACTTTGTGTCTTTCTTTCTTTCTTTCTTCCCCCCCCCCCCCCCC